>PVLC010011330.1:28576-47588 GCA_004027655.1 Graphiurus murinus
GTAGTATAATCTGAAAGCATCAGGAAGATTCCCTCCAAAACAGGAAAAAAAAAAAAAATTTCTTAAGACTATCTTGCAAATGGCTGAATTTAACCTTAGAATTTCATTCCTCTGGATTAGAAACCGTGGGACTCCATGGAGGTTCTTCAGGGTTTCCACGCATTTTTTACTTATGTTTCCATTTGTGTGCATTTTTAAAATTTAATCCATGAACATGGAAGATGTTACATACCAAATTTTAAAACACTGGAGCAGCAACACATTAACCTGTGTCACAAAGAGCTTCGTAGAGATCTAGCTCTCTAAGTGAACATGTCCTGACTGTCTATACTCTTTCCCCCTTTTTTTTTTTTTTTTTTTTTTTTTTCGGTACTGGGGATTAACTCAGGGGCATTCTACCTCCGAGCTATACCCCCAGCCCTATTTTTTATTCTTTATTTTGAAACCGAGTCTCACTAAGTTGCAGAGGGCCTCACTAGGTAGCTGAGGCTGGCCGCAAACCCGGATCCTCCGGTCTCAGCCTCCCGAATGCTGGGATTACAAGCGTGCGCCACCACGCCCGGCTTCCTCTTTCCCCTTTAACACCCTTCAACTAGGTTTTTGAGTTTGTTTGTTTGTTTGTACTGGGGGTCGAACACAGGGGCATTCTACCTCCGAGATACACGAGATACACACCTAACCCTTTTTATTTTTACTTTTAAACAGGGTCTTGCTAAATTACTGAGGGTCTTGCTAGTGGCTGGGGCTGCCTGGAACCTGCAATCCTTCCATCTCAGTCTCCCAGGTACTGGGATTACAGGTGTGGGACACCACACCCAGATCTCAACTAGGCTTCTAAACCCACCAAACCACTGTAACAACTTCTTGTGGTCCACACAGATAAAGTATGCTAGAATGCACAATTCTTAGTGTCTGTCTTAGCCTTTCAGCTGTTTGGAAGCAACTGATGGATTTGCCCTGATCCTTGAATACTTTCTTCCCTTTTCCTCCAGAACAGTACTCTATGGGTACATTTCCTTCCTTACCAGCTACTTCCTCGCTAATTTCTTCTCAGGTAAGTTCTCCAGATCTGGAACTTAGTCAAGAACTCTCCGTCTACACTAGTACTTAGATGATCCCATTCAGTCTCATGGCTTTAATTACCATCTATGCTGACAAGCCCCAAAGTCAGCTCTCCAACTTGACTTCTTGTCTGACTCCAGATTCCTGTACCTATTCATTTCCCTAGTTGGACACATAAGAAGCATTTCTAACTTAACATACACCCTTCTTCCCTAAACCTGCATCTCCTGAACTCAACAAAACTTAGTATTATCTTTGACTCCTCTCTTTGCTTTATATACCACAATCAATCAATTCACAAATTCCGTTGAGTCTATCTTCATAAATATACTCAGAATCTCAGTGCTTCTCAGCACCCTCAATACTATCATCCTTGACAGATTCGCACCATCTCACCTCAACTACTGCACTGTTCTCCTGACTGGTCTTCCTCCTTCCACCCTTTCCCCCACAGGGCTATACCTCAATTTAGTAGCAGTAATCCTTTTTGTTTTGGTTTGGTTTCTGGTTTTGTACTGGGGATTGAACCCAGGGGCATTCTACCTGTGAGCTACACCTTCAGCTCTGTATTTTATTTTGAAACAGGGTCTAACTAAGTTGCAGAGGGCCTTGCTACATTGCTTAGGCCAGCTAAAAACCTGCGATCCTCCTGTATCGGCCTTGCAAGTATTGGGATTACAGGTGTGTGCCACTGTGCCCAGCTGCCAGTAATCCTTTTATTCTAAAATTCAGGTTATCTCAGTCCTCTGCTCAAAACTTCCCCAAAGCTTCCCACACATTCAAGGCCAGTCAAACTTCCAGTACCAGACGGGGAGCCGTGATGGTTGTACAACAATATGGATGTAGTGATACCATGAACTTAAAGTGGTTAAGATAGAAATTTTCTTATATATAAATATTTTACCAAAATTTAAATATGGAAGAGGAAAAAAGTACTTATAGGACCTGCATAATTTACCCTCTGTTGATCTGTCTTCCAACCATACAGGCTGTCTTTCTGCTCTTCAAACATACCCAACTCATTCCTACCTTATAGTCAACACTTTACATACATAAGTGGCCCTTCCTTAAGTTCAAAAGTCAGCTCTACTTGCCTTCCTCAAAAGGGCCTTCTCTAGCACACTCTGTCACCTAACTTCAATTCTCCACATTATACATATCCTGAACTTGGTTATGGCCAGTCTTCCTCTTCTGAGTAGAAGCTGCTAGAGAGTGAGAGTCTTGTCTATCATGCTAAATAGTGTTTTCCTGGTAGCTGACCAAATAAATACTGGGTAGAAGGAAGACAGATTTCTGTCCTTGCCTCTAAAATTTCGGAGCTAAGACCCCAAAATTAGCATTTTAAAAATATTTTTATTTTATTTATTTGTGGTACTGGGGATTGAACCCAGGGCATTCTACCTCTGAGCTGTACCTCCCACCCCTATTTTTTTTATTTTGAAACAGGGTATACTAAGTTGCTGAAGGCCTCACTAAATTGCTAAGGCTAGCCTCAAAACTTCAATCCTCCTGTCTCAGCCACCCAAGCACTAGAATTACAGGTATATACCAACACACCTGGCAAAATTAATATTTTTAATAAGTTCACAGCTCACACTGATGCTGCTAGACTGGTGATCATACTTTAACAACTGGTCCAGTTAAATGGAATTATTCCAAAGGAAGTACAATATAACATAAAATAAACATAAAGTCCCTCAACCACCATTTCATCTGTGCTTTTGCCAATAAATAAATAAATACACTTCAAAGAAAAAAAAGCATTTGTAGAAACAATGGAGCATACCTCTCTTCTCCTATCATTTATCCATAGTTACAACCTTATTCTAACGAGTCATAATTGATAAGCCAAAGATTCTTACTCAGTTCAAACAGCTGGCAGAGCTCTATTATGTGGAGCCAAATTTTATAAAAGACTCTCAAAAAAAGAAAAGCAAAAAGCTGACTAAAAGACTAAGAACAAATTAGTCTATAATTATAAGTTATAGTCATGCTTACCCATGATGGTTTACATGTTGCCTTATGGAAGAAGTGGTGACTAATGTTGTGACACATTATATAACATACCAACAAATATACATAAGTTATTTTAAGGGCCAGAGAAGCCAATGCAGATGGAAGCATTTTCTATTTTTCTGAAAATCAAAAAATAAATTTAAGCCAGGCATGCTGCTAGACTGGTGACCATACTTCAACAACTGGTCTAGTTAAATGGAATTATTCCAAAAAAAGTACATACAACATAAAATAAGAATAAAGTCCCTCAACCACCATTTCAACTGTGCTTTTGCCAATAAATAAATAAATACACTTCAAAAAAAAAAATGCCTATAATCCCAGTACTTGAGAAGCTGAGGCTGGAGGATCGAGGATCGAGAATAGCCTCAGCAAGTAGTGAAACTCTCATCAGCAGGACCCTGTTTCAAAATAAAAATAAAATAGGCCTGGGGGTGTAGCTCAGAGGTAGAATGCCCCTGGGCTCAAGCCTCAGTACTCCTACACACACCAAAAAAAAAATTAAAAGGGCATCGCCTCTAAATGCAAATGGCCAAGCAACCCTTAATATTTTCATTAAGCTTCTAAACAATTAGTGATATAACAATTTCCAGAGGAGCTCTTAGACTACCTTGAGACTGCTTATTCTCCCATTACTCCTCAAGATGCTCAATATTTTTAACTACTTGGCTAAAGGAACTGAAAATCCTATTTCTGTCCTATTAACACTCATTGCTAATTTAGAACATGTAATGATGCTGAGCATACCATGTTCACAGCCAATTTTCCAATATGGACCCAAGTTTCCCCAGAACCCTTTATGATATATCTTAACAGATTACCATGGAAATGTCCTGGTTCTGCCATAATTTCCCATTATTAATTGCTTTATACTCTCATACACTCCATGATCTGGAACTTTGCCCACATACTAAGCATTTTTTTTGTTTTGTTTTTTGCCACTCATCTCCACCTCCTGCAGTCTTGCATCCTAAGATCCAGCCATACAGAACCACTTGTAGCTCTCTAAACAAAGCATGCTCCAATTCTATTCTGATAGTACCATTACCATGCTACTATCACCGCTTACTGTTTCCCCCATACCAGGCATGAGCCCAAGCACTTTGCATGTATTATCTCAGCTAATCTTTAACCCTGTAAGTAATATTACCCCTGGACAGGAGCTCACAGAGGACAAAACTGACCAAAGACAAAAAGAGGAAGCAGCAGAATGAGTATGAAACTAACTCCAAAGGAACCAACCACTTTCCTGTTCTGCTATTCAGCAGCTGCTCTTCTGCAAGGAACTGTCTTTCCAGCCTTTTTCACTAAACACCCCCCGCCCCATACATTAAGCCTCAGCTCAGGCATTTCCTCCTCCCTGAAAGTTTTCTCCGACCTCCCCCTCCTCCAAGACACACACACATGCACGCACGCATGCACACACAAGCACGCACCTAGGTTAAGTACCCATCCTCTACACTCCCTGTCCTTCTCACCCTTGAGGCTCTTAAAGCATTCAACCTCAATTACAGTTACCTAGGGAGCTTTTAAAAATCCTGATGCCCAGGCTGTACCCCAGACCAATTTAATCAGAATCCCTAGACATCAATATTGAAAAAAAAAAAAAAAATACTCAACTTGTTCCAAAGTGCAACCACGGCTAAGAACCACTAGTGTCTCTCTGATTAAATATCTGTCTTCCCCACCAGACTGGGAGCTCCTCGAAGGCACCAACTGTGTTTTCTCATAACCCCAGTTCAACACCTGGCACAATAATTGTGTTGTGGATGAGTTTTCCTCCAACATCTAACATGTA
Organism: Graphiurus murinus; assembly: GCA_004027655.1. NCBI lineage: Eukaryota > Metazoa > Chordata > Mammalia > Rodentia > Gliridae > Graphiurus > Graphiurus murinus. Next base: position 33,453 of record PVLC010011330.1, read on the forward strand.
GTTTCCAGCTTCTCTTTCTCTGGCAAGAGGTAATTTACAGAACACATACCTCTTTCACCTATTACTCTTTAAACATGTTTTTCTTTGGAGTCAGAAGTATCAGTAAGTCACACCTGCTGACAACAGCCTCGGCTCTTAAATACAAAAAAATGACAGACACAAACAGCTAAAATGTGTTTGAAAGAAGGGAAGTCAGCTCAGTTCTTGCTTCTGGGAGAATGAAGGCTGAGAGTGAACACAGTTCTTAGTGATTCACTGGAAGGGCCTTGCTCAGTGCTCAGGGCCATGTACTCAAAATGATTAAGTACACTCAGCTTGAAGTCATGAAACAAAGGCTTTGACAATATTCAGGCAGCAGGACAGCTTAATGGTTGTTTTTTCCCCAAAGCATCATGCTATTGATCACTCTGCTGGATCATCAGCTTTCAATTAGGATCTACTTTTCTTCAATTACAACATTTTACAAGATTAGGAGAAAAATGTAACACTAACTCCTTACAGAACGAATCTGAGCTGCATATGGTAACCAGGCCACAGTGCTAGGCCCTTGTCCTTTTAAGTGTAATTTAGAGCTGCAGACCTGAAACAAACACATATTAGGGCCCTTCATCTATCTCACAGTCTTCACAATTTCAAGTCAGATTCTGTACAGTGCTTCTTTATTTAGAAACTTAGATGTTGAGGGGGCTAGAATATGTTTCAAAATTCCTACCAACTACACTGTCTTAAACTTGATAACATGGTCAACAGAAACTGTATACACTTCAGAACATGCTAGCAAACTTCACCTAATAAACATTGATTCCTTTAAGCTAGACAAACAAGCACAAAGGTGGTGTTAATATTTCCAACAAGTCTCCATTTGTTTCAGTGGACTCTGAAATTAAAGCCATCTTTCCAAGCTGAAAACGCTGTATCAAAGGGTGCTTTCTAACCCATAGCAAGTTAACACCTTCATAGAAGAATGCAGTCATTGTTGAGACTTGTTAAAGTGATTTACTTAGTTGTGTAATTATACAAACAAGTCGTTTCAAGACTTTACACTTAACTTTTCATTTCTAATAATGTTCTCAGGATAAGATTAATAAAGATACACAGATATTGCTATAAAAGGAGTTACAAAGCTTTACCTTCTATATATCCCAATGGAAAGATTCTTAATCCTCAGCATGGAAGCAAGGTGACTAAAAGAGGTTTAGAGGCATTCCAAGGAGAGACAGAGGCTGAGCACCCCTCAACACACAATACGCCACAGTTTTAATAAACTCTTTAGTAGGCCAAGCTGGGGTGTAAAATCCACACTCTTCAACAATAGTGTATTTGCAAAGACAGTATCTATTTTGTTATGGATAAACATATTTGTCCTTAAAAAATGTAAAAAACTGCTCCTTTGCTAACTTTTCTCCTTCCCTTTCTCAGTAATTTAGTCCTAAAGCAGGGCAAGGTGGATGTTTATGCCTGAGCAGGTGAGGAAGGAGAGACCTGATGAGGGATACCAGCATATGAGCAAGGTAGGAGGAGGCTGTCCATGCTGAGCAAGTTCAGTATGTGAACAGGATAGAATGTCCAAGGTGACCTGGAATAAAATGTCCAATCCAAGTGGATAAGGAAGGTATCCATGCTGAGGACTGCCTGGCATGGGAGGTGGAGACCAAGGAGCTGAGAAGGATATTCACATATGGGGCAGCCAGGCCTAGGGTGTTGAAGCACAGACAGAATGAGGGGGATCCCCACATAGGGCAGTCCAACACAGGATGTCAGAGCCAAAGACAGTAAGAAGCATGTCCAAGTCTAAGGACACCCTTGAGTGGGCATGGATGCCCACATGAGTAGGTTAGGGGGGCAATTGGGGAAGAAGAGGGTAAGGATAAGAGAGGGGAGGGGAAAACACCATCACAGGCACTGTGATCCCAAGAAAGCAAGAAAGAGGAGGAGGAAAGCATTCACATGGCTAGAGGTAAAGGGGCAACGTGCCTAGTATGTGCCCAAGACAGCTGAAGTTAACAGAAAATCAGCATGACTTCTTTGGAGTTGGATTTGAGGTGGAGATGAGTGTGAGCTCAAGGTTTTCAATATATTGATTGATAGAGAAATAATATGTAATTATTTTTAACACACATACATTTCCTAGCTGATCATTAAGAAGGCCTGGAAGAAGCAATACCCCAATAGCGATGAGCATACCTTGTACCCAAAGCTTGGCTTCAAAATACAATTCTCAGCCAGGTGTGGTGGCGCACGCTTATAATCCCAACATTTGGGAGGCTGAGACCGGAGGATCCGGGTTCGCAGCCAGCCTCAGCTACTTAGTGAGGCATTCCACAACTTAGTGAGACCCTGTTTCAAAATAAAGAATAAAAAATAGAGCTGGGGGTGTAGCTCAGAGGTAGAATGCCCCTGAGTGCAATCCCCAGTACCGCAAAAAAAAAAAAAAAAATACAATTCTCCTCTAAAAGGAAGCTGGGCTCCTTGGTGAATAGTTTATCCCAGGCTGGGCAGAGAACACATGGGATGAGCCTGGAACACTTTGGTGTGCCAGAAAACAAAGAAGTGTTCAAAGAACAATGAGCATGTCAAAAGGAAGGGGAAGCCAGGTGTAGCAGCACACACCTGTAATTCCAGTACTTGAAGGGCTGAGACAGGAGGAACACAGGCTCAAAGCTAGTGTGTGATAAACTTAGCAAGGCCCTGTTTCCAACATAAAAAGGGCCTGGGGTGTAACTCTGTGGTAGAATGCCCCTGAGTCCACTACCACCAAAAAATAAAAGGATGTAAGAGCTGACTTGAAAGGGCTCCCACAAAAATATTAATAGATTCTAACCTACTGAATAAAACAGGAAACCATGAATCCATATTGATATAAATACAAGAATAAATTAAAAGTTTAATGAGAAATCAGATGTTTTCAAGCTGGGCATGGTGGTGCACATCTGTAATACCAGTACTTAAGAGGCTGAGACAGGAAGATTACAGGTTTGAGGACAGCCTCAGCAAGTGGTGAGACTCTCATCAAGAGCAAGACTCTGTTTCAAAATAAAAATAAAATAGGGGTGGGGATATAACTCAGAGGCACAGTATTCCTGGGTTCCATCCCCAGGGCCACAAAGAAAAAAAAATTAGATATATTCCATAGCTCAAAAACACCATTCCACAAAATACTTACTAAATCCAAGGAGGAAAATAGTAACTTTTCAGTGCAAAAGTTTGGCAAAAACTCCCTGAATCAAGCCATTACAGTGATCACCATGAGTGAGGGGACGAGTTGCTAGACTGGAATGAGAAGAGCACTTCCACTTCTCTGACATCCCTATCCAAGACAGTGAATCTGAGAAAACAAACGTGGGCAGAGCTTCTAAATATCTGATCTTCAAAGCCTCATGGTCTTCAAGGAACAATGAAGAACTCTTCCAGACTGAAAAAAAGAGACATGACAACTAAATGCAATGTGTGATTCTGAGCAGAATCCTTTGGCTACCAAGAATTTTATCAGGAGAGCTACTGAAATTTGAAAGGAGTCTGATGATTAGATATAGTAATAATGTTAATTTCCTGATTTTGATGGTTGTACTGTGATTATAGAGAATAGATTTGTTTGCAGGAAAAACACACTGCAGTATTCAGGGATATCCACAGAGCATCAGCTCAGCACCTCACTCTAAACTGGTGCTTTTTTCTTTTAAGAAGTTCTTTGTGGCCAGGCATGGTGGCACATGCTTGTAATCCCAGTGCTTGGAAGGCTGAGAACAGAGGATCCAGGTTCGACGCCAGCCTCAGCTACTTAGTGAGGCCCTCTGCAACTTAGTGACGCCCTGTTTCAAAATAAAGAATAAAAAATAGGACTGGGAGTGTAGCTCAGAGGTAGAATGCCCCTGGGCTCCATCCCCAGTACCACACACACACAAAAAACCTATCAGGCCGGTGTGGTGGCACACGCTTATAATCCCTGTACTAGGGAGACTGAGACCTGAGGATCTGGGTTCGGGATCAGCCTCAGCTGCTTAGTGAGGCTCTCCGCAACTTAGTGAGACCCTGTTTCAAAATAAAGAATAAAAAATAGGGCTGGGGGTGTAGCCTGAAGGTAGAATGCCCCTGAGTTCAATTCTCAGTTCCCCGTAAAAAAAAAAACTATCAGTATGAGAAAAGCCATCCTAGAATACCTAATCAGTCTAAGTCCAGACCCTCAGGTGTTCCAAGAGTTTCAAAACCAAATGGAGAACAAAAAGCAATCCACAAACTCACCAAGTAACCCTTCAGAGCAGAGTCAACATGAAAGCCAAGAATACATACTGCACCACAGCACTCGATGTTGTTGAAGGATCACAGGCCTGGAATGGTGAGAGCTGTCTGCTTGCCCTGGTTCTGGCACAGAACTGGCTACAGAGCTGAGCAAAGACAGAGAGACAATGGTGGGGTGGGAGGTCCAAAACAGGAGCATGCACTGACTGCAGAGCATGGCCCTTAAGACTTCTGTCTCTAGGACCCAATTTCCCCATCTCTAAACAGAGCACTAAGAAAGATCTCTTCAGGTCTTACATCCTGTGGCTCTATCATTTCAAATCTTATTCCCAACTTGCAAAATACTAAGTCATTTTTAGGTATGTTTGATTTCTACATCAAAACATATATTAGATCAATACAAATGCCAATTTCCCAAGTTCCAACCAGCAAAAGCTCTTTGTCCTAAACATCAATTCAACAAATAACAAATGAGAGACATTTGATCACCCACTTTAGGGAAATGCTACTTAGTGTGGGGCAGATGTCTGGGAGACCTTAGCAAGACAGGAAGAAAAATGAAAGTGGCCCATAGATAGACCTACTTACTGTTTTATATGTCTAAATTCCAAGAAAAACTTCCTCTGACAAAAGATTCCATAGAGCCGGGCGTGGTGGTGCATGCTTGCAATCCCAGCATTTGGGAGGCTGAGACTGGAGGATCCGGGTTCGCGACCAGCCTTAGCTACCTAGTGAGGCATTCCGCAATTTAGTGAGACCCGGTTTCAAAATAAAGAATAAAAAATAGGGCTGGGGGTATAGCTTGGAGGTAGAATGCCCCTGAGTTCAATTCCCAGTACTGAATAAAAAAAAAAATTCCATAGGTTTAAAAACAAAAGATGTAAGCTGGGCGTGGTGGCGCACGCTTGTAATCCCAGCATTTGGGAGGCTGAGACCAGAGGATCCGGGTTCGCGGCCAGCCTCAGCTACCTAGTGAGGCACTGCAATTTAGTGAGACCTGGTTTCAAAATAAAGAATAAAAAATAGGGCTGGGGGTGTAGCTCGGAGGTAGAATGCCCCTGAGTTCAATCCCCAGTACCGCAAAAAAACAAAAAATAAAAACAAAAGATGTTCAAAGAGCCACACATAGTGGTGCAAGCCTATAATCCCAGCAACTCTGGAAGCTGAGGCAGGAAGATCAAGTTCAAGACAAGCCTCTGCAAGTTAGGAAGATCCTATATCAAAATTAAAAATAAAGCCAGGCATGGTGGCGTACACTTGTAATCCTAGTATTTGGGAGGCTGAAACAGGAGGATGGCAGGTTCACAGCCAGCCTCAGCAACTTAGTGAGACCCTGTTTCAAAGTAAAGAATAAAAAACAAGGCTGAGTGAAGCTCAGAGGTAGAATGACCCTTGGTTCAATCCCTAGTACCACCAAAAAAAATTTAAAATAAGAGGGGCTAGAGATGTAGCTCAGGGGTAAAACACTAGGTTTAACCCCCAGCATGGGGGAAGAGAGAATGAGAGACTGAGGGAGGGAGAAGGGAGGTGGAAAGAGAAAGAAAAAGATTAAGATTCAAAGAGCATATATGCAGACAAAACAAAGCAAACATGTAAGATAGGTATATTTATTACCCAATTTGTCAATAAAGACACTAAGGTACAGATGAGTTAAAGTAGTCACCTGATAATCAAGCATTTAGAAGGAAGCTGCAACTAGAACCTAGGCAGTTGAGTTCTAGAGTCCAGACTCCTAACTACTATGGTAGAGCCCAGCATGCCACTGCACAGCGACAAAAACATAACATTAACCCTCATGTTCTCCAAAGCACAGAAGTAAATATATATATGTATTTTTTTTAATTTAGTCATTAGCACAATATGCAAGACCATTTGCAATTCCACCTCAGACCCCTCAGCCTCATCTGCCCACCAGCCCTTACCCACACCCTCCCTGCCATCATGGTCAGTTGAGCTTCTCATCAAACCTCCCCCACTCATGCACCTTGGATATACATTTGCCAATTACTAAGCTATTTCAAAAGCTTAACTTCATATATCATACTCTCAACTTACCCACATGACAATATTGTAGAGGTAGGGAATATATGCTGCATTTCACCAAAGTAATTGTCCTGTAGAAATTAAGAATCAAATAGCTTGCCCAAAGACAAATACCTGCACTGGCAGCATGTGAACTCAAACCCAAGTCTGTTCTTATTCGAAGGGCATGTTCTTCATCACAACTTCTCTGCCTAAAATGTGTTCTATCTCCTAATAATAACCTATTCATTCAAGACGCATCTAGACTAGTGCCTGGCAAGTCATAGGCACTTGAGAGAGATTTGCTGAATGAATGGATAAGTGAATGAACAAATGCCTCCTCCTCTCTGGAGGCTCCTCTGACTTGCATACAACTCAGCTGCTCTCCTCACATTACCAGACTTCTTTGAAAGCTCTATTCTAAGGCTTCCCAGGTGGTATGCTATGCCTTCTACTTATATGTATATATTACCCACTAGACTGCCAACCTTGTTTCACTTTATCTCTGTATTCCCAGGCCCCTAACAAAAGGCCTGGCTTTTAACAAGCACTCAGTAAGTTTGTTAACTGAATGAAATTCCCCTGAGGAGGAGGAGAGAGATGAGTAAGCACTTATGATTCATATTAAAACTTCTTTTTCCTGGAGAAATAAACAACATTCAGAGCTGTAATACACCCAAATGTGCGCTCTATAAATATTTCTAGGTTTCAACTATCAACCAAGGCATCTAAATTTAACTCATTCAACACATATTTATGAGTAATCTAAATACATACAGATAATGGCTCTTAAGGAGCACATAACCTAGTCAAGGAGAAAAAATATAATAAAATGTAAAGGTAAATGGGTAAATGTGAGCTGGCATAAGGAAATAAATGACTGGGTACCACCTAATTGGTAAAATAAAATGCTGTGGGTTTACAAATTGAAGACATCAGTCCGAGCCAAAGCCCCAGTTCAGATTATCTGTGGACAGTCTGCAATGAAGCTATTTCCAGATAGTAGCAGAATGAGAAAAATGGGGCCAGTACTGCATGTTTTCTACATAAAGGCATTTAATTCAATTATAAAAACTGGCCATAATCTAACATCATTTTCCTTCTCTGTGGTGGGGAGGAGGGGGTACTAGAGATTGAACCCAGGGGCATTCTACCTCTGAGCTATACCTCTAGTCCTAATTTTTTTGTTTTGAAACAGGATCTCACTAAGTTGCTAAAAGTCTTACTACATTGCTAAATCTAGTCTTGAACCATGATCCTCCTGTCTCAGCCTCCCAAGTACTGGGATAACAGGTGTGCTCCATTACACAGGCTCCTCCTGCCTTTTAGATGTAAAAAGGTTTGTTAGTTCATTCATACTTTGTGGTACTGGGGATTAAACTCAGGGTCGGTCTACCACTAAGCTATGAACCAAGCCCTTTTTATTTTGAAACAGGGTCTCGCTAAGTTATGCTGTACTGTCCTTAAATTCTCAATCCTCCTGTCTTAGCTTTCCAAGTACTGAGATTACAGACATGTGCCACTGCACCCAGCTAAAAATGTGATTTCTTTTAAAAAATGATGGTGACAGAAGGGAATCACTTTTAATATGGTGCCACAAGATGTGTCTAAGTTTTTACTTGTATAAACATCCCAAACATTTGGGAATCAATGAACTATGGTATTCAAGAGAAGCATCATGAAGAGACGAACAGTGAAGTAAACACTGGGATGAACAGGATCAGCTGGGTGGGTAGGAGAGGGGACTCTAAGCAGGGGAAGAGCCTGAGCAGAGCACAGGTAGGAATGTTCAGGCAGAATCTGAATAACAGCAACAGAATCAGCCTGAACTTAGAAAAATTGCAGGTGCAAATTCCATTCTAGCCACATGCCAGGCTAAGTATGCTTCTCTGATCCTCCCTTGAAAACGATAAGTAATGGATTTTTTCCATCTTTTCAAATACATTGATAAGCTTGCAAGAAAATAAGGAAGATTCAGAAGAACTAAGTGAAGATAGGGAGCTAACAAGGTAACCAAAACATAAAACTAGCTTTCTCCTAAAAGGCATTTACATAGTCTAATGTAAACTTAATACTCCCAATTTGATGGGTCTCAAGTAATCTAAGGTCAGCCTACAGTAGAATATGTAATAGACATCTCTCTCCCACCACTTAAACTGGGACTACAATGATGATCAAAAAAGAAGCCCATCCACACATATCTCACACATTTCATCTGAGATAAAAACTACCCATCATCTCCAAATTTGGTACTAAGAAAAACAGGGAAATATTTCTCCAAGTTCAACCACAAGCTGACCCCCACAAGGATTGCTACTGAATGGTCAAAAAGAAAAAACCTCAACCTAGGAATATAAGTTGAAGTGGTCCCAAACTAAAAATGGCTGTACGATACTAACAAAAGAAAGTATAAAAGCCAGGCATGGTGGTATACACTTGTAATCCCAGTACTTGGGAGGCTGACAGGTTCCTGGCCAGCCTCAGCTACTTAGTGAGGCTCTCTGCAACTTAGTGAGATCCTGTTTCAAAATTAAAAAATAGGACTGGGGGTGTAGCTCAGAAGTAGAATGTCCCTGGGTTCAATCCCCAGTGCCACAAAAGAATAAAAATTTTAAAAAAAACAGAATTCATTAAGCAGTTATTTGAGAAACCTAGAAAGTAAACAGTAGCAAGGGACTATAGTAGAAGACTAGAATTTAAAGTACCATCAAACCTCTCATCACTCAGCATGGACTCAAGGTAGCCCCAAAACCAGAAGTGGGCATAGCATGGACAGAGTTCCAAGAGAAGCTACGTGATTCAGGCTCAAGAGGAAGGAAAGAACTAGGGGTCCATAGGAACTAAGGCATTAAGGAAAGTATCCTTCCTCTCCAGAGGAAGTACGGCCTCAAGAGGACGGGGCAATCCCCAGTTAAGTTCATGTCCTCTCTGTGCTCCCACTGCAAAGCCTCAGTGACAGATGTAGTCATGGAAGGTGCATAGCAAAATAGGGATGAAGTCCCAATATTCTGGTTGGCAGGACATTCTGGTCAGCAGGGAACTGAGGAAGTAGGAAGTAGTAGAGAAGAGAGCTCAGGAAAATGACCATAAAGTGGGCTTTGAACTCCAGATCTCAACTCTGAGCCTACTGGCAACAAGTGGAGAGTTCCACTTGTTTTACATCTTTACCAACACTTGATATTTTCAGTCTTTTTATTTTTAGATATTCTACCGGGAATATAAGAACTTTCTCATTGTAGTGTTGGGGGAGGTAATGGGGATTAAATCCAGGGACATTCTACTTCTGAGCTATACCTTCAGCCCCTTTTTATTTTTTATTCTGAAACAGAGTCTTACTAAATTGCTGAGGCTATGAACCTCTGATCTTGCTGTCTCAGTCTCCCAAGTACCAGGATTATAGGCGTGCGCCTCTGTACCTGGCTTCATTATATTTTTAATCTGCATTTTCCTAATGACTAAGGATGCTGAGTTTTCCAAGTGTTTATTTGCCATGAATGCGTCTTTTTTTTTTTTTTTTTTTTTTTTTTGGGTTCTGGGGGTTGAACCCAGGGGCATTCTACCTCCGAGCTACACACCCCCAGCCCTATTTTTTATTCTTTATTTTGAAACAGGGTCTCACTAAGTTGTGGAATGCCTCACTAGGTAGGCTGAGGCTGACCAGGAACCCGGATCCTCCGGTCTCAGCCTCCCAAATGCTGGGATTACAAGCGTGCGCCACCACGCCCGGCTGAGTGTGTCTTTGATGACATGTCTATTCAAGTCTTTTGCCCATCTTCTTTATTCAGACTATCATATACATTATATAATGTATACATTTTCTATGAAGGCCAGAGTGGAAATTGAAATAATTGATCAAATGTATGAATTTCTTAAAAGACTGATTTGTCTTTTCATTTTCCTAATGGCATCTTTTGAAGAGCAAAAGATATTAATTTTGACAAAGTCAACTTATCATTCCTTAACTGTTTGCTCTTTGTGCCCAACTTAAGAAGGTAAGCTTGACGGCACTTTAACAATAGATCGAAGGGATAAAATTATATGGGAGGTAGCAAAGATAACTCCTAGATTTCTGCCTTGGATGAATTAAAAATGCAGCACCATACCACAGAGACCATCTCCTCAAAGGACATCCAGAACACAATGTTTGACCAACTTATCTTCTCTGGATTCCATTTCCACTGCCCTCCCAACAGCATGCTATGCTACTTACCTACATCTCTTCTTTTTCCCTAGGTTCAAACATTGAACCTCACTTGCTATATTCGGTCTTATTTTCCATAGTGTTATCTTTCTCACCCATGCCAATAATTTCCAAATCTCTACCTTCTCTTCCCAGCAATAGTGGCAGTCTACATTTATTGACAGCCTTACTATGTGACAGGCTTCAAGCCTATCTTCTAACTGCCTGCTATGTATTTCTCCTCTGCCTATCATTACTCTACACTCAACCAAATTCATCCTTCTTGACCTCAAGACCAGCTCTCCTACTGACTCACCAGTTTCTGTGAATGAAACTTTAATGCTTTCAAGCTGGAAACCATGGTATTATCATTACCTTTCACATCATCTTCTCTTCTCTCCCCATATTCAATTAATTTAATGGTTCTCCAATGAGGCTATTTGAAATGCTGGAGGCTTGGGAGCTACACTAAGGCCCAAAAATGGCCTTTTCCCAATTTGCATGAAAACATGAGGTAATATAATTTTAAGTTTTCCTACCATAAGTTTTTCTTAAACCTTCTTCACCTGCTACTCTCTGTCTATATTGGAATGTAATATAAAACAGTATCTGATTCAGGGGGAAAATGTAGTTTGAAGTTTAATATATAAATATTTCATAGTATTCCACAGAATACCATGACTTTAAGGTATTCTGTCACCTGAACATGTTTAAGCACCACTGAACTAATAATTTGCAACTTACATTCCTGCTAAATTGTTCTTTCCTGTGCAATGTGAAACTTTTTCTATGAGGGAGTCAGACCAAGGTGGGAAAGGTCAGACCAATTTGCCTGGGAAAATATTAAGAAGTGGGCCATCAGGACACTATAAATTTCTTCCTCCTTAATTCCAGACTATAACTATCCTGTGGCACCAAAGAGAATAACCAGCTTATAGGTGGAGCAGGAACAACTTTCAATGATGAGTGTAAGAATGACTGACTTTGTATTCTAGTCACAGCAACTGAGACGCCCTAGGCGGCATTCTCCAGTTAAATCAGCACATCTGGATTGTTGTCCTCTGCTGTTTATTAGTATTTACTCCAAAGACAGAGCATAACAACATTAGCCCAAGAAAAACAACAGAAATATAAATATTTATAATCCCAGAGGACTGCCAAAGCCATACGATTTGGGGATTATCAATTATGTGGAACCATCACAAACACGGAATTAAATATATGAATAGACTACTGATTATACTCTCTTAAGAGTGAAAGTCAATATCAAACTTCTTCATAGAGTTAAACATTCACTTAGTTATTCAATATATACTGTCTACTATGTGCCATATACTTGATTCACTCAAGGTTTAATAGTGAGCAAAACTCACAGTACCTCTCACCTCAGGAACCTCAAAGACTACAGGAAAGACAGAACAGTAGCAACCAAAGCCCATGGGCAAAGTGCCTCCACATGAAGCAGGGGCCAGGGGATGCTCAGAGAACGTTTCCCAACCAGAAGTCTATTTGAGCTGAAACCTACAGAATGAGAAGTCAGCCAAGGGTGGAGGTGGGGGTTCACATGAGCTCGTGCTTAGGGTGGAGGTAAAGGTTGCTGTGGATGAGGATGATGGAGTCAGACTAGCATGGAGGAGAGAGGATACTGAGGCACACAGATCTGGGCTCCAATCCCCACTTCCCCACACATAACCTATGTACCCCTGGGCAAACAACATCTCTGACTTCAGTCACTTTGTTTGTAAAAGTCAGTAGTAACAATTCTTACCAAAAAGGATTATGGAAAGAATTCCCAGGCCTTGAGAGGCTGAGACAGGAGGAAGACAGGTTCCTAGCCAGGCTCAGCAACTTGTGAGACCATCTGCAACTTTGTGAGACTCTGTTTCAGAATAAAATAGGGCTGGGGGTACAGCTTGGAAGTAGAATGCCCCTGGGTTCCAGCCCCAGTACCCCACACACAAAAAAAAGAAGAAATAACATAATACATATAAAGCTATAAACTCCTCACTTGTTAGCTCTGTGTCCTTTGGCAACCCAAAACCTGTCTTTCTCATCTATAAAATGGAGATTGTAACAGGACCTTCTCCAGTGTTGATAATGAGGGTAAAAAAAAGAATAAGCATGCAGATTTAATGAGATAACAAATGTAAAGTACTTGGAATAAATTAATGTTCAAAAGAGTGCAATAAATGTTATTTTTACATCAACAGACATAATCAAGATTTCAGAGGGTTTAGGGGACAGGGGTGTAGCTCAGCAGTTCAACAGTAGAGCACATGCTCAGTATCTGCAAGGCCCCAAGTTTAATTCCCTAGCACCAGAAAAGAAAAAAGGGCCTGTGAGTCATAGATGTATATACATAGATGTATAGAGTTGAACCTGGAAGCATTAGAACAACTGAAGGATATTAATCAGTGAACTGACATGATCAGATTTGCCCTTTGGAAGGTTCACCCGAGTTACTATACAGAGACTGGAAAGAGACAAGAATGATAGAAAGAAGCCAGGTGTGGTGGTTCATGCCTATAATCCCAGTGCTTAGGAGGCTGAGACAGGAAGATTGCAAGTTTGAGTCCAGCCTCAGCAACTTAACAAAACCGTTTTAAAATTTTAAAAAAAATTTTTTTTAAAGGACCAGGGGGCATAACTCAGGGTTAGAATGCCCCTGGGTTCAATCCCAGTACCAAAAAAAAAAAAGGTAAAAAGAATACAGTCAGCCAGACATAGGGGCGCACACTTGTAATCTGAGTACTTGGGAGGCTAAGACAGGAGGATCACAGGTTTGTGGACAGCCTCAGCTACTTAGTGAGGCCCTCTGCAATTTAGTGAGACTTTGTTTCAAAATAAAATAGGGCTGAGGATGTAGTTCAAAAGTAGAATGCCACTGGGTTCAATCCCTAGTACCACAAAAAGAAGGGAAATTGATTCTGATCAAGTTACTTAACTAGCAATTTACAGGAAATAAATGGGATAGCATACATTAAATAAGCCAGGAAGATGTAGTGGAAATTACATAGGACCAATTATCTATTTCTTCAAAAATCAAAAGGGATTTATGAGATACATACCAACCAATTGCAAAGTATGACCTAAGTTGATTCAAACAAATCCTGTTTTAAAAAAATTATAAAACTAAATAATTTCAAACACTGACAGGATGTTTGATAATATTAGAAGATATAGAAATATTAAGTAATTCACATATTTTAAAAAGATAAATATTAAGGAATTTTTGTTAACTTTTTAGGTGTAATGATATTATTATTGTGGGGTTTCTTTTTAAAGAATCTTTTTTTTTTTTTGCAGTACTGGGGATTGAACCCAGGGACATTCTACCTCTGAATTCCACCCCCAGCCCTATTTTTTAATTTGTTAATTCTTTATTTTGAAACAGGTTCTCACTAAGTCGCGGAGGGCCTAAGTAGCTGAGGCTGTCCCCAAACCTGTGATTCTCTTGTCTCAGTCTCAAGTACTGGAATTACAAGCCTATACCACCACACCTGGCTAAAGAATACCTTTTAGAGTTACAAGTAGAAATACTTCAGAATAAGATATGCCATCTAGGATTTGCTTCAAAATAATCCAGACCTGGAGGGCAGAGGAGAGAACTACAATCAGTTACCTATAAATGTAACTAGGTAAACCATAAGCTAATATGTATTGAAACTGGTGATAGGGATTTGGGGGCTCATTATCCT
>PVLC010011331.1:0-47270 GCA_004027655.1 Graphiurus murinus
TTTTTTTTTTTTTCAAGGAAAAAGTTCCATTTTGGCAATATAAATGGCAGTTTGGATATTACATGTATCTTGTTGTAAAGCCAACTTTAAAAGTTAAAGGATCCTTTTTTGATGTTAGTGGCATTAAATATTAACTATTGTCAACTGCTGTTAAGCACACTGAATTCTTACAAGTACCATATTTGCCTTATTAGGAAAGATTAGTAAATAAGTTTTTCAGGCTCCCTGCCATGATTACAAATGCCATAGACAAATAGAGAAGAGCAGCTAATATTTGTACGGTTAAAATTCACACAGCCATCACTTTCAAGAAGCTTCAGTGACTTGGTGTTCTGCTTTGGCCCCCATTCACCAAGGGCCTCGGTACCTACCTGTAAGGTACATCCAAACACACCGATCATCAGCATGGCCACCGAGAGGTAATCGGTAAACACGTCCCACCATGGCTTCAGCACCCGGAAGGCAGGCTGCTGCTCAGAGAACTGCCGGAATTCTGTCACTGGAATCATGTTTCTGAGAAAGAAGAGATTACTGGTGAATTATCTTCACACACGACACAGTGCACTGTTACCAGCACTCAAGATGCTGCTTTAGCCCATCAGAAGCCCAGATCTGCAGGAGCCCGGGAGAGGTCAGGGTGCAGCAGTGTGTCAGTGAGCCACCAAACAAAACCACCTTGGAAACTGGCATGGAAGGGGCAGGGACTTTACTGAATGACTATCTAGCACTCGGGCACCCTTTGTGCTCTGGTGGAACAGAGACCATGGCCAACTCTCATTTACTTCCTGAACCCCCATTTCCCTCAAATAGAACACAAAAATATAAATGTTTTGCTATTTATATTCTCTTCCTGGGTTACTGCTTTAATCTATGTTCTAAGTATCATTTCAGCATTTGTTTGTGTTTGTGCTTTCCTGAGCCCTAACGTTAAAGCATTTTCCTTGCTCCACTGGAAGGAAAGCTATACTGCCCCATGGTCATTGTCTTTTAGGAAGAGAGCTCATGCTGGTGGTAGAGGTGTTGGGAGTCCTCATTTTCTCTCCCTACTCCTTTTTGTCTCTGTCCTTTTGGTTTTTTCCTTGCTTTCTATTCTGTATGTTTTGTACTTATCTTTTACTGTGAACCTCACACTTATCTTGATTTTCTCTTCTGAGAAACATCAGTTTTCCCTGGAAACTTCTACAACTTGCATAAGTGCCCCTCAAAGGCATATGCATTGAAGGCTCCGTCACCAGCCTGTGGCACTATTTACTAGGAGATGGTGGAACTTTTAAGAGGTGGGGCCTGGTGGAAGGTTTTAGGTCACCAGATGGCATGCCCTTGAGGGGCTTTTGGGATACTAGCCCCTTCCCCTCTCTGCTTCTGGGTTGTATGAAGTGAATAGGTCTTTTTTTTTTTTTTTGCGGTACTAGAGATTGAACTCAGGGGCGTTCTACCTCCGAGCTACACCTTCAGCCCTATTTTTTTATTCTTTATTTTGAAACCAGGTCTCACTAAGTCGCGGAGTGCCTCACTAGGTAGCTGAGGCTGGCCGCGAACCCGGATCCTCCGGTCTCAGCCTCCCAAATGCTGGGATTACAAGCGTGCGCCAACATGCCCGGCTTAAGTGAATAGGTCTTTTTGACCACACATTTCCACCATTGTCATATTGAGTCACCACAGGCCCAAAGCAACAGGCCAACCAAACCACAGACTGCAACCTTCAAGACTGTAAGCCAAAATAAACCTTTACTATTTTTTACATAGGAATATTCTATCTGCAAGCTACACTCCCAGCCTGATTTTATTTCTTATTTGGAAACACTTATTTGGGTCTCACTAGGTTTAGACCCAAACCTGAGATTCTCTTGTCTTAGCCTCTCAAGTACTGAGGTTACAAGTGTGTACCACTATGCCTGGCTACCTTTCCTCTTTTAAAGTTGATTTGTCTCAGGTATTTGTTACAGTGATGCAAAGCTGACTAATGCAAAATTCCTATCTCTATCTAAAAAAGAGAAGCTAAAAGAACAGGGTGCACCTGAGAGTCCCTGCAAAGGGAAAAGAGGCACTTCCTTTTCCCATTCTGCATTTTCCTTCCTCATTTTCACTTTCTGCCACAGCTCCTTAATAGCTAGATCTTGAGCAAGGTCTGCTGGAGTCCTGCAAGGCAGATGATTCCAAAAGAAGGAACTCGTGGTGTATCCCACTTTGCATTATTATATTCTGGAAATTTTGGGTGCTTTGGGTTTTGCTTTTACATTAATTATAAAGAAAAATTTCTTAGAAACACATGGTGGACACAGATAGTGATCTGTTAATATTAGCTGAAAAAGCAGTGCCTCGAGACAACCCAATTCATTAACCTCTTACAAGCATTAGTCAAGAAACAGGCTTTGCAAGTTTATCTAAATAGTTACTACAAATAGTCTTTTGCCCACTCCCACTTTGTCTCCCTGAAATTTTACAGGACACATTAACCTTCTAGCTACCTGAGATAAGAACACTGCTTAAAGTAGTTAAACAAATAGTAAAGATTTTAACTAATGGAAAAGAATTTTTATATGTTTGTTGCATTTTTAAGAATTTTTATGTACTAAAAGAATTTTTATATACGTGTTGTAACCTTGACTGGTTGAGGATGACCTTTGGAGGAACAGGTCTGTGGAAATTCCTGTTCTATATGCCTCATTGCAAAAAAAAAAAAAAAAATAGTATAAAACAGCTACTAACACACAATAAAACAGACACACTTCTTCATTGCATTTGGTGTGAGCGTATTCTCTCGACCTCATCTCAATCTACACCTGTCAAAGGACCCCCGACCCCACTGCCTCGAGGGCTGGACCCCCGAAACTTTCTTTAACTATGACCCAGGACTTGGGGTTAATGATCCTGCTACTATGAGAAGAAATATTCTTATCTTATGGCAAGGAATAAGGGTGACCAATGAGGGCCAAAAAGAAAACCTCTTTCCTTCTGCCTTCTTTATATCCAATAATCGAGCATCTGTCCTTGTTACGTAGTCCCTAATCAATTAAGGAGGCAGGGGAATGGCAACATTTGCTGCTTCCTCTCTCAAAGCTTGTTTCATGGACTTCCCTTCCCTGACAATGAATTATACAACAAACACCTCAGATAAAAGCTCAGCTTCTCCTTGAATTTATTGGTGGTAATAACCTTGGAAAATATTATGTCATTCATTCTGTATTGCTGCCTTATGCCTTTTCTTAGACAATAATTTGCTTTCCTTATACATTTGCTTTTTTATACTGTTGAGGATTTCAGCTCCCTAGTGATGCTGCCACCTATGACCTACTGACTTGACATCTGTGCAGCATTTGATATGACTTCCTCATTTCAACTGAAACACATTAACTCCTTTTTGTTACCACCTCTAGGCTACAAATTTCTTGAGAGTAGAACCTAAATGTCTGTGTGTTCTTAAAACCTATGTTGCAGGCAAACCACATAAGGTAAATAAATTACTTCACATAGCCCTAGTGTCATTAAAATTTCAGACTAGCTTACACTTTGGTTTTCCTGACACCTTATGGTCTCTTTTCTCAATGAATCACGACAATCTCACCAACCCAAATGTGTTCCATTCAGTAGTTTCGGTGGTAATCACAGACAGGTACTAATTCATCTTAACTTTTAAGTTCTGCTTCAGAAGCCACTGTCTTATTCTATTTTGAATTCCCATCACTTACCATAGTACATCTGAAAACAAGGTGACTAAAAAACTTGTTTTTTCAATAAATGATGAATAAATTTAGATGCTTATTTAACTCAGGTTGGGGATGATCCTAATAAGCTGCAGTAACCCTGACGATTAGCAAATTATCTGTGCCACAGCTGACTGTTGGAATGGTTTGAATTTAGAATGCCCCTCCCTAGCCCTCATGGAAACAAAATACCAATGTTGGAAGGGGGCTTTGTTGCTAAGGAGAGACTCCTGGGGGTGTGGCCTTGGGGATTATATGGGTCTTTCTCCCCTGCTCTGTTTCTGGTCGCCATGATGTGAGAGCAGAGCTTTGTGTGCTTTCTCTCTCTCCTCTTCCTGCCACCATGCCCTAAGCTTCAAACCCTGGCCTCATATGGACTGAACCCAGAATCTCGACAAAACAAAAACCAAAACAACAGAAAAACTGAGCAAAGAAATCTTCCTTCCTCTAAATTGTGTGGTCAGTCATTTTGTATTTTAGCAGTGAGACGTTGACCAAGACAACTGCTCTTTGATAGGCTTGGTTGTTGTCTTTTTTATAAGTTCCTTCCTTTATACCTTGGAGGGAATTGAGCTCATTCATTTAAGTCAGGGCCAGTTTCAGGAAGAAAAGGCACCAATATAGAGCAGTGGTTCTCAAAATTTTTGGTCTTAGGGCTCCTTCATGCTCTAAAACATAATCAAGAGAAGCCCAAAGTGCTTATGTCAGTCATACCCATAAATATTTACCACGTTAGAAATTAAAACCAATAAATTTTAAAAATATACACTAATTCATTATGAATTTCACACAAAATTAGTGAAAATAAAGGCATTATTTTACATTTTTGGAAATTTCTGTAATGTTGGCTTACTAGAGAAGACAGATTCTCTGATCTGCTTCTACATTCTATCCATTTTGTGTATTGTTTGGGTTAAAGTGCACAAGTTAAACATGGCCTCACAAAGATATGTGATTAGAAATGTGAGGAGTTTTTTTTTTTTTTTTTTTTTTGTGGCAGGGGGGTAGGTACCGGGGATTGAGCAAAGGGGCATTCTACCTCCAAGATACATTCCCAGCCCTTTTTTATTTTGAAACACAGTTTTTGTTAAGTTGCTGAGGGTGGACTTGAACCTGTGATCTTCCTGTCTCAGCCTCCCAAGTACTGGGATTACAGTTGTGCACTACCACGCCCTGCCCGAGGAGTATCTTATAGCTTTTACATGTCAGTGTGGATATTCATGTTTGAGACTATACTAAACTCTGACTAGGTTAGTTGCAACATGGAATCTGGAAACTATATTAATGAATGTTTCAAACTTTACATTAAAACCCATTAGTTTGACTTGCACCTTGAAAATTCTTTTGCTCCTGTGATTTTGTAACAGCATGCCCTTGTAATTTGGAAAATAATGAATCGCTGAGTTATGTGATCTTCCTAATGTGGACACGTTTAATTTTAAAATGTTTAAAAATCATAGTAACTAATATTAACCACTGCTATCATCAAATTTTTTTTTTAAGTTTTGGTAAAAGTTTTAGGCAAGTTCTCCTGGCCCTCTTTGACTAAAGGTCTGAGGGGCAAACAGGAACTAAACCAGTATGTAAAAAGGAATGTTAATGGCTATTAGCTTTCTAAATAAGATAAGCTGTGTGTCCTAAGCACCTGATTTGTAAAACAATGCAATGATTTTCCATACCCCCAACTCTAGTAAAGTGAACTCTTTGGCAAAAAAAAAGTATACAGAAACTGTAAAGCTCATGGTGGCCGATGCAAGTTCTCCAAGACTCTAATTATTACTTCAAAATAAACATTTTGAAGTAATAATTAGAATGTATCACTCCAATAACTCATAATAATTCATTAGAATTATCACTGCCAATAATTCATTTTGAGAACTTTGTATATACCACATACCTGAGTTTGAATAATGTTTTATTCAAGTACAAATAATGCCATGATATGATAGAGTAATTCAACTTTCAACTGGAACATCACACAGGGCTTTCCCCTGAGACACCACTGTACTTTGGAATGCAGCTGAAGTGTGTTCCTCCCATTTCATCACCTAGTGTATTAATATAACATGCAGTCAAGGATGGAGAGTTATTGAAATAACTTTTACTGCTTCAAAAGGAACATTAAGTGAAACTAGTTTTAGGAAATAAAATGCAAGTGTGTACCCATGAAAAATACAACCCCTTCAGTACAGCTTGGTGCCTCTATCTTGACTCATGGAAAGGCACCTTAACCACCTGTGATTTTGCACTATCGGTGAAAAAGGCAAAAGACTTGTAACATGTGGGGTCCCAGAAGTAGTACAGGCTGGCATTGACCACATGACCTGGCGCAGGTGCAGATGTGCACGTCCTGCAGTCATGGATGCATGCACATCTTGCGCATGTACACTGCAGATGTGTGTGTCTCGCGCTTGCACACTGCATGTAGTTATGCAAAGTGTAAAATGAGTGTGCATGTCATGCTGGTGTGGGCATGCATCATTCTACCTAGAATCTTATATAAGGAACCAGTCTGGAAATAAAGTTGCTATTTGTTTTTTTCTCTGGATGATGGTTCTTCATACTTTCTTCATCCTGGGACTCACTGCCTGTGACCACAGCTGGTCACTGGCAGGGACCCTGACAGGTGGCGTAGTTCTCAGGATGAGATACAACCCAGTAGGAACTCCTGGAAGAACAACCCAGGGTGGAGGGAATGTGGCCCCTGGCCTCCGTGTGCGTCTGGTAGTGGAAATGTCTGGCAACATGGACCCTGCCAGGGGATTGGGACAAAGTACATCCCTAGCCAGAAGAAGTCCAGAAGGCTTTAAAAGTGCTGGAGCCACATATTCTAGCATGCATTGGCAGCTCCATGGGCCAGGTGGAACATCCCAGTTGCAGCAGTGGAAGCGTGGACTCTGGTGCACGAAGGCTCTGGCAGCAGCCCAGGGAGAGTCAGGATGCCAGTGGATGGCATATGCAGCAGCCTGCTGAAGTGGCAGTGGCTGGCTAAAGACTAGGCTGGGGTACCCAGTTAGCAGGGGAACTGAATACTGAATTTAGAATAAACTATTTACTGGTCCTCCTGCAATGTGCAACACATCCTGGCACTAGCTGACAGTTCAATGTGTCCTAGTGATTTGGGGAATAGGATGTTTGCCTCCTAAGCAGTATCCCTCATAGCTGAGTATATCTTGGATGTGGAAGTGTTAGAGGGATTGACTGTGCAGACAACTATTGGAGGATTCTGGCTATGAGTGTATGTGTGGTAAAAATGATTATTAGAGGATATCCCATCAGGCATCCTTGCAACTCCTCCAAGCCTTGGGTATTGTAAATGTATGGCAGGACAAGTTACCAGGTCGGGGGGAGAGAGGGGGATGAGGAAATCACATTGTTTCATTATATCAATGATGTTATGCTAACTTCTGATTCTCTTATAGTTAGAAGCAGCTGCATGCAGTCTCCAAACTGTTCCCCAGGAATGGGGGTAGGTTGCCAGTACTGATAAGGTTCAGGGAACCAGGTATTCTTTTGTCTGGTTAAGTAAGACAAAAGTGATACCTGAAGCAGTGATAGACCAGGAATGGTAAAATAGCTACAGACGGGTCTGGAAAAATAGTTACAGACGGGTCTGGATCTTTTGGGATTTTGGTGAACCCTGAGTAGGTTTGGGTCACAGTTATGAGAAGGGGCAGAGGCATATGCTGCCCTTTTAGCTTGTGAACCTATTAAGGGTACTGGGTCAATAACTGTGCAGTCTACCTACCCTAGTGAAGGTTGACTGAGATTCTGGACTCGGACCTCTCCCCCCCTCCCCCGACAGGAATAACCCAAACACTCACTCTGATAAAGTGGAGTGCATATTTAGTTGAAGATTGGCTAAGGTCCTGGACTCAGATCCCATGGACAGAAATTAGTCAAAATGCCCACTCTAGCGAAGTAGGGCGTTTACTTAGAGCAATGAACACAGTTTTCTGGTGGCCCTTTGTTAAATACTTTGCTTAGGCCAGCATAGTTCTAAGCGGCAGCCCCTCCTGAACCCACGGAAGTGGAAAGTGGGAGACACCCCAAGGTGTCTGTGAGGAAAGGAAAGCCCCAAGGAAGTAGGAGGTGCTTCAAGGCCCTATGAGAAAGGGGCAGCCCCTATATCCTTGGAATACACCCATGTAGGTGGCTGTGACCTTACAGCCTACCACAGAAATGCGACCAGTGCCAGACACTCCATCCAATGGGCTGAGCTCTGGGCAGTCTGGTTAGTTCTCACAAAGGAGACTGGTCCCTTGCATGTTTGTAGACCACTGGGCAGTCTACTAGGCACTAACCTTGTGGATGCCCCCCTCCTCCATGCGATGGGCAGCACAGATTGGTTAATTGGGCACCACCCATTGTGGGGTAAAGATATGTGGGAGGACTTAAGGAGACAGGGCCTCTGGGAAGAAGCTATTACACATCATGTTCTGAGTCACAGGCCTTTACAAACCTCTGGTAATGATGCCGTCAATGATCTAGCACAAGTCCCACCCTAAGCAGCCAGAATGATTTAACACTTTAATGGACTCCTGAAGGAATACCTGAAGGTCTTGGCTCCCCCATTGGAAGAGGTGATGGGCATAAGTGCCAGTGGCTATTATGAGCAAACTACACAGGCCCCTGAAATAAGGTAACAGCAGGAATGCTCTGTACTTTGAAGGTGACAGGGAGCTTGGAAGATTCTTAGGTAATAGCAGAAATGCCTGCAATTTGAAGGTGACAGGCAGCTTGAAGTCTCCTAGGTGTGACCAGAAGTGAGGGGAGAAGCCCTCTTAATCCCTGCACCTAAGCCCTTGGCTCAGATGTGGCAAGATGTTTGGGAGTGGCCCTGGCATATATAGAAGCCATGAGTTGTACTCCTGGAGCCATGGGGCCTGGGACAGAAGGCCCAGTTGCAACTATACCCTTGGATAGCTGCCCCCTGCTTGGTATGAGTTACACTTCTGCCAGGGAAGGAAGGCATGATTCTGAAAGATACAAAGGTCATAAGACTATGTATGGCCTATTCCCTTATATTCTGTGGAGAACATTCCCAAGATGAGCATGTCACTTGTATCCTCCTGGAAAGGAAGGACTTACCTAGAAGGGTCTTTCTGCTCTGTTCTGCCATCCAGGCTAATCACGGGTGTGTGCTTTCCTGGGCACACACCTTTGCAAGATTACACAACACCCCCCACTGCTGGATGTGCACCAAGCTACCAGGTGAGACAGCTGAAGATCTCCCATAGCAAATCACCCCTGCTACTGCAGACAACTAGTCTACCTTACGAACCTGAAAACACAATAACCCAGAATGGGATGAATGATGCTGAGTAATAGAAGACTTGTTGTGTTGAAACTCTAATAATGCCCGCCTCCATTGCTGGGATATGCTATGGAAAATGGATGGGGCTGGTTAATAGGGGGAACATATAGAGATCTTAAGTACAGCACCTTTTCTGTATAGAACAGGTGAATCAGTGTGTGATCAATCGAATTGTTGAACTGTTTATTTCAGGGGGTGGTACTATAGATGTACAGCTACAGGTGGAAGCCACAGCCCAACATGTTGCAGAAACTTTAAATACGCCCCGATGAACTTTTTTTCCTTTTAATAGACAAAACCACCCACATGCAGAAGGTGGTTTTGCAGAATAGAATATGCTCACTGCTGCAGAGGGTGGAATGTATGTGCTTCTTCATGTAGAATGCTGTGTATATAGTCTAGACAACCAGCAGCAGGCACAGCAAGCCTTACAGGAGATGGATGTGGAGGTACAGGCTATTCAGTCCTTAAGGAGGACCCACTTACAACCTGGTGGAACTCACTGGGCTCCTCCTGGAGATGGTATTGACTATCCTTGCCTGTGTGGCTGGAGGACTGACAGTCACTTGTTGCACCCTCTATTGCTGTTGTGGTATTTGGGCCCAGTGTAATGCTTTGTGGGTCAGATCATGCACAGCCACTCTGTATTTGGTGGAGTGTGGTGGCTCAGAGGGAGTACATGCTGCAGTTGTGGATGCATGCACACTGCAGCTGTGTGTGCATTTTACACATGTGCACTGTATATAGTTATGCAAAATGACTAAGCAAAGTATAACAATGCATGCGTAGGTCATGCTGGCGTGGGTGTGCACCATTTTGTCTGGAATCCTATATAAGTTACGGGTCTGGAAATAAAGTTGCTGTTTGTTTTCCTCTGAATGGTGGCACCGTGTGATTTCTTCATCCTGGGGATCTCACCACCTGCAACCACAGCTGGCCCCTGACATAGCATTATAGAGTTGGTGGTTTTGTTTTGTTTTGTTTTGGGGAAATTGAGCCCAGGGGCATTCTGCTTTCTAATTATACCCCCAGCCCTTTTATTTTGGGTCTCACTGAGTGGCTGAGGGTCTTGACAAGTTGTTGAGGCTGACCTCAAACCTATGATCCTCCTGTCTCAGCCTTCCAAGTATTGGGATTACCAGCATACATCACCATGCTTGGCTAGTATCATAAAGTTTTGATCTTATGGGGGCACTTAAATAGGTCTAGGCTAACAGGGTTCTTTGGACCACACTTTGAGAACCACAGAGGCTGAGGGTCACTGTTTCTTTCTTCATCTATGGCTTTCCTTGAATATTATGCAAACGGCTGGGTACTTGCAACAGGTGAGGATTCCTAGGTCCTTAGCTGAGATGCTTCATAGGTATCCTGCTTTTAATATGGAAATAAGGACAAACTAAGGAAACTACAAAAACAAGTATTATCTGCTACTTAATATTGGCACAGCCTAGGTAAGATGGATTATAAGACTTGTTAGAGAAACAGCCAGTTAAGATGATGCAGACTTTTAGTGTTCTAACTCAACTCTTGATTATATTCTAAATCCTTTGGGTTAAGTGTGTGCATGTATGTGCACACATATATTTACATGTACACTACATATAGATGTACAGAGATGCATAATACACACATAAATTTTATTGTTTTACTATGTCACAAGCTGATATCCAGTATAGCACTCATTCTTAACTATGTTTGATATAAAAAGGAGTTGAATAAAAATCTCCTACTTAGAGAGTAGACAGATCTTTTGCTTAACTGAAAAATTTCTTTGTATTCTTCTTTTACAACTTTCAGCACCTCTGAAAAGACATGCATTACACTGACAACCACATTTGTTTTCTCTTTCATTATTACTGTTGTTTCTGAGTTATTTGTGACAATTTTAAGAGTTATCGTTGCAAGCTAAAGGAGCTACTCTGATTAAACTGTGAGGGTTAAACACTTAGGGGGCTAAAGATACATCAGCATAATTTTATTTCTAGTTATTTGTTTTTCTACTTTAGAAAAGTTAAGTGATTATCTTTATACTTCCTCCAATCCCAGTTTCCAACTCATAAAAATTTTAGTTCATCTAATTTGTAATGTCTTTGGAAATATGCCATTTCAAATTAAATCAAGGGATTCTGGTATCCTAATTTTAAGAATCTAAACTTTTACATTATAACTTTGCTTCTGTAACCATTTGCAGAGACTCTGTGCATTTCCTTTAAAAAAAAATACTTATTATGAAACACTACATTTTAATGGCTCTGTATTCTATACAACCTAACCTTTCAAAGATAAAATTTATTTCTTTAGTAGAGAATATTTGTAAAGTTCAGTGCAAACACAGTTTCTTATTTCTTTCACTTATACTCTTCCCCAAATAGTATGTCCCCATCAGGATAAAATTATTCCAGGGACATTTTAATATTTTCTTGCCTAGAGTTAATTTCATGGAATGTATTCTACTCTGTTTATTAACCCATGACTTATTCTACTACTTTGATACGGACATCCTTGCTAACACTGTTCTCCTTATGGCTAGTAGGTGAATGTGGCTGCATTTGTTTTATTCCACATTTTTCAGGCAGTGGGGAAATAGCATCACCATTTGATAGGAATCATATATTATCCAAAGAAACAAGGTCCAAGTCCAAGTGATAAGAATCATATCAACAACCCAGTGAGGGACCCCTTAATAGAATGAATAAGAAGTTTTTGATTCCTGAATGCATGAAATATGAATGCTACAGAAAAGAAATCCAGGCCTATTACTGCCCATCTTTGATGCTAAGTCCAATGGTCAGATCTCATTTGTCATCTTATTTGATTATCAGCAGCATCTGATAAATTTGACCATTCCTCACTTGGCTTCTATGACATCACACACTTTTGGCTTTCCTCCTAGTTCTCTGGCTGTTCCTTTTCCACTCCTTTAGTGTTTCTTCTTCCCTATGACCTTTTACCTTGGAAGGCCCAAGGACTTAGTCTTTGGTCCTCTCTCTTCCCTAACTCATTCATTTCCCTGGTGATTGCATCTGCTCTATCTCAGTGCCTTAATTTATAACTCCATCCAGATTCACAGATCCAATTCTATGTGTAGCATTTTCACTTTGTCCAGTAGACACATCAAACTTAGAATGTCCCAAACCTACTCCTGTCCCACTATCCTCATCCCCCACGCCACAGCAAACCCTACTCCATTTGTAGCTTTCCCAAGCCAGCAAATGGCAGTTACCAAGAGCAAAAATCTTGGGAGTTAAGCCGGGCGTGGTGGCGCACGTTTGTAATCCCAGCATTTGGGAGGCTGAGACCGGAGGATCTGGGTTCGCGGCCAGCCCCAGCTACCTAGTGAGGCACTCCACAACTTAGTGAGATCCTGTTTCAAAATAAAGAATAAAAAATAGGGCTGGGGGTATAGCTTGGAGGTAGAATGCCCCTGAGTTCAATCCCCAGTACCACAAAAAAAAAAAAAAAAAAAAAAACCAAAAAACTTGGGAGTTATCCTTGATCCTTTTCTGTTTTTACATCCATAATCTATCCCTCTAAAACAAAACCAATATATTGCTTCTCTCGTTCCACGAGAATATAAGTGTCATCAATGCAGGACCTGATTTTCAGGTCTATTTTGTTTATTGACATATCACAAATACCTAGAAAACAATCCTTGGCATATAGTAGATACTCAGCCATTAAGTCCCTATACTATATAGGACAATGGGATGCAGTTTAATATTTGATGAATAAATTAGTGAATATTTATAATTCTGATAAAAATAATAATTACAAAATCAAAGTGTATATTTGACTAATGTCATGAGAGAAAGGCTCCTCAAGTAGGGCCAGGACATTAGCACAGCTGAGGCCAGTATGGAGAAGTACAGAAGAGAAAGAACACAGAGATGCCATGATTTTACATTTATGGGTCTTTCTAGGTTGCACTTAAAGGCTCTACAAGTCAGAATAAAGTCATGAGGATATTTTCAAAATGTCAGTTAAAACAAGAACAACAAAAACAACAAAAAAACGGCTAGCAGTTTTTCATCTAGCAGTGCAGGGATGAAAATTAAAATTAGAAGAGCTGGGCATGGTAACACATGCTTGTCATCCCAGTACTGGGGAGGTTGAGACAGTGGTGAAACTCTCATCAACCTGGCAAGACCCTGTTTCAGAATAAATAAAATAAGGTTAGGGGTGTAGCTCAGAGGTATAATGCCCCTGAGTTCAATCCCCAGTACAAAAAAAAAAAAAAAAAAAAGTAGGAGAAGAAAGCTACATTTCCCCAATTACATATAAATTATATCTTTCTTTCCCCAGAGAGTCTGACTCTGGATTGTGTTTTATTATATAGTTGTGGTACACATGGAAAAATATTTCTAGAAAAATCCATCAAAGAAGGATATAATTACATGGCTCTGAAGAAGTATACTTCATTAAGAGAGCAAATCATAAATGCATTATAAGATTTTAGAACCTAAAAGAGATCATCTAGTCTGTCCTGTCATTTTATGGGTGAAAAACTTGAGCCAAGAGAGATTAGGTGAGTTGCCCCAGGAATATAGATAATGGTGAATCAGGATTTCTAACCAAATATTTTTACTTACTTTGGAGCTCTTTGCTTATAACACATGATGCTGATTAAAGCTTAAAGAATCAAAATGTTCAAATAGAACTTCCAAACTATACTGTCCTTATCATAAAACAAGAGCATTTTGAATCAAAGGAATTTTCAGAGGGAAGTTGAACTTGCAGCCTGATGGGTACTTCTGTATCATCCTCTTCCATGATGTCATGTGCTGAGTTAATGGCACAATTACCTTATTTGAAAAGTTTTTAAATTGCGCTCACCCTGTTTTTCTAAGGGTGGTGGTGATAAGGGGTGAAAATTACTCCAATCTAAAATTTTAGTTCTCCCTTCACCAATGATGAGATTATTCTTCTTTCTGATTATTGCACATTTAAAGAACAATCCTTTTATTCACACATACTTCAGGCTATACATCTCAAGGCCTTTGCTTTACATGATAGTTTCCAGGTTTTTTGGGTTTTTTTTTTTTTTTTTGGTACTGGGGATTGGACCCAGGGGCATTCTACCTCTGAGATATATCCCCAGCCCTATTTTGTTTTTTATTTTGAAACAGGGTCTCATTAAGTTGCAGAGACTTGCTAAGTTGCTGAGGCTGGCAATGAATCTACGATCCTTCTGTCTCAACCTCCCAAGTGCTGGGATTACTGGTGTGTGCCACCACACCCAGCTTGTTATCTTTATGGTAGTCATAAAAGATACCACTAAAGATATATCACATATTCTGATTATAGTTGTCTGTGTTTTTTTCTCTCTCACAAGCATGATTTGCTTTCATTCACTCATGTGCTTGCTATACATGGATTATGAAAGTGAATTATATCTTAAGCACTGTGCTAGGTGCTAAAGAACAAAGCAAGCCGGGTGTGGTGGCGCACGCTTGTAATCCCAGCATTTGGGAGGCTGAGACAGGAGGATCTGGGCTCGCCGCCAGCCTCAGCTACCTAGTGAGGCATTCCGCAACTTAGTGAGACCCTGTTTCAAAATAAAGAATAAAAAATAGGGCTGGGGGTGTAGCTCGGAGGTAGAATGCCCGAGTTCAATCCCCAGTACTGCAAAATAAATAAGTAAGGAAAGAAAGAAAGAAAGAAAGAAAGAAAGAAAGAAAGAAAGAGTACAGTACTTGTCCACAGGTACATCAAGGAAGAATGATTGCTAACAAAATTCCTAAGAAAACATGAATTAAAACTTCTATCTGGGTGTGGTGGCTTATGCTTGTAATCCCAGTGCTTGGAAAGCTGAGACAGGAGGATTGCAAGTTCAAAACCGGCCTCAGCAATTTAGTAAAATTCTTAGCAACCTAGCAAGACCCTGTTTCAAAATAAAATAGAGCTGGGGGTGTAGCATGGAGGTAGAATGCCCCTGAGTTCAATCTTTCGTACCACAAACAAATAACAAACAAAACAACTAAAAACTTTCCTTCCTTGTAAATGGGACTAATTATTGTTTCCTATGCCAGCCATATATTTAAGGAGGTTATTTTTTATTTTACTGAGGACACACACAGTGTATATCTTGCTTATCTCAATACATACTTATTAAATTGAAATAGATCTAAGCATACACTCATACACTTAATACACACATTATTTTTGTGGTAAATGCATTCTTCTACTATACTTTTATCTTCTTTTATAAACCTTGATATTACAATAAATAAGTGACTATTACCACTGAGCTTCATATTATAAATAATGATTATTCAAAAAAAGTCCACCACCAAAGAGAATGCTTAAGATAAGGAAAGTAGTCAGGAATTATTTATAATTTCAAAGTTAAGGATCATTGAAATTTTAATGTACAATGTTCTGTCACTGGTGCTAAAGAGGGTGTGTTGATCAATAATATTTTCTTATGTCTCAGCTTATACTCAATGATTTGGACAACTTTTATGATTCCTTTGTCTTAGCTAAATGTTATTAAGAAACAAGTGAGAGAATATAGATCTAAACCTAAGAGTCTTAGTAACAATATAATGGTTTGGAATTTTGCATTTCTAAATATTGATGAGGTCTTAAAAAGAAAGATTTTATTTTGAGAGTTTTTTTTTTTTTGTCAAATAGCTTCAGCTACATCTACATGACACTAGTAATAATTTAATGCTTATTCTGCACATTCCAAGTCCAATTAAATTCAGAAATCCTTTCTGAAATGAGGCTAGGCTGTGATCTAAGAATCTTTTAAAAATTGTGCATGAGCTGGACATTGTGGTGCATGCTTGTAATCCCAGCACTTGGGAGGCTGAGACCGGAGGATCCAGGTTCATGGTCAGCCTCAGCTTAGTGAGGCCCTCCGCAACTTAGTGAGACCGTTTCAAAAAATAAAGAATAAAAAAAAAGGACTGGGGGGGGGGGTAGCTCGGAGGTTGAATGCCCCTGGGTTCAATCCCCAGTACAAAAAAAAAAAAAAAATTGTGCAGGAAATATTACAATCAAATGTTTGCCATTTATTTCCTTGTCTCTATTATTCTGAAAACCCATACAGTCTCTCCAAGAAGTGGCTTAACTTTCTGCATCCCACTGGCCTTCTTATTCCATATTTCCAATGTCCTTTAAGCCAGGGCCAGTCTTCCAGGGGACAGACTGTCTACATGCCCCCTGCCCAATAGGAGCATACACCCTTGAATAGGCTGTGTGCCTCTCCTGGAACTCTCAGTTTCACTAATTGGTTTAGACAAGGCTTCAGTTCAACAGTCTCAACATGCAAAAAGTAAGCCTACGCATCACCTGAGTAAGTCTGTAATGATTGTTTTTAAAGATTTTCTCCTCCTTTGGAGGACAAGAAAAGAATGAGATTTATCTTTGATCCAGTTTTGCACCTTGAGCAGAGGGCACAATCCTAAGCACCAGCCAACCCAGGACATTAAGAGTGCAGCCATAGGACCGGAGCCAAGCAAGGCCCGCCAAGCCAGCTGCTTGCTCCTTGATGAAGAGAGGGCAGGAGAGGAAGGGAAAAGGAAATGAAGACTCTAGTGCTCAAGAACTTTAAAGCTAGTTTCTTGTTTATTAACTTCTGGTGTTTAGAGTTATCTGAAAAGATAAGCGTCACTTTTTACTTCATATTCCTTGCTCCAGAAACCACTGAGTTGAATTCTTTATGATTTCATAGGGGAAAGTTGTCATTGCTGTTCTGACAGGAAGGTTGGCTTGTTTTCCAGATACCTTTTTTCACAAACAAAGATGGTATCTGATAAGTACAAGTGAACCACAAGTATGACAGAAGCTAAAGTAACTTATCAAAAACTTCCTCCACTTGGTTCTTTTTTTTTTTTTTAACATAAGGGTCAATTTTTAAATTTCTAGCTATGTTAAGTAGAAAGCAATACTGCTCATGATACAAGAAACTGGTGTTTAAATTGAGATGCTGATAGACTCATTTTATCTTCCTCTTTTAATAAACTAATCTTTAGAGAAATTTATCATTTAAAATTTGACTTTTAGGATCAGGAACCATGGAAAATTTGGTGACAGAAAAAAAACAAAAATCAAAAAAACAAAAAAAAGCTAACTGCTGAGTAATTATTTGCGGCACCCAAGAACACTGCTTGCAATCTCATGCTAGCTCTTAATTTGTCTTCCCTGTGGATGTGTGCCCAATGATGAAGCTCAGGTTCTCCGGCCTCCATGGAAAAAAAGGTCTCTAGGAGGAAATGAACAACTATTTTTTGTCAGACTCTTTTTTTTTTTATTCTGGGGATTGAACCCAGGGGCATTCTACCTCTGAGCTACACCCTCAGCCCTATTTTTTCTTCATTTTGAAACAGGGTCTCATTGAATTGCACAGGGCCTTACTCACTGAGGCTGGCTGCAAACCTGTGATCCTCCTGTCTCAGCCTCCCAAGTACTGGGATTACAAGCAGGTACTACCACGCCCAGCCATACCAGACTCTTAACACTGATGTGAATGCAACTGACAATTACAATACTAGGTCTTTCTCCATCTAGCCAATAAATATTTAATGTGAGACTTTGTGCTTATAGGAAGGATAATTGTTGGGTTTGGCTCTAAATTTATCATATTGACTTACTGGTCATCTTTTCTGAGTTAGACATTATAGGCATTACCTCTTCCAAGTTTTATGTTCTCATAGTGAAGCTAAATAAAAGTCTAACATGAAGACATTCAATACTGCTAGCAGACTCAAAGATTTTATAGCAATGAAAGGAGGGCATCAATGATTTCTTTAGATGAAGGGTCTACAAGGATATGGTCAAAGGCTCTCAAATATAGAATGTGCCAAAAATCTATATGAAAAAAATTCTTGGAAGATACATGTCATTTAATTAAAATATATCTATTTCTAAAGATGATTATATTCTTCAATGAAAAAGATGAAGACAACTATCCATCGTCAGAAAGAAACAATGAAGCTAGGTGATACACATTACATGATAGCAAAGGCCAGATGATCCATATGAATCCAGAGAAGTCACTACAACAAAAGATATCAATAATAACATCAGGACCTTGTGGTGCTAATCCTACAGCTGGAATGTCTTGCAGTTCCCCCTTGCTCCCCTTGCTTTGGAAATGCCTATGCATACTGCAGACCAAGGCTCCAGTGCCACTCAGATGCAGCATTCCAGGCTCCCACTGCATGGTGGGTGGTGGGTATCCCTCCATGGCCCCTGCCACAGACATCATTTTCCATTCATGATCATGAATTAATGCTGGTCTCTCTGTAGACTATAAGCTCCACCAAGGCAGGGATAATTTCTGTTTTGTTCATCACTGTTTGCCCTCTACCACACAGTACTTGGCACATAACAAGTGCTCAATATATATTCACTGAATAAATAAATGAATAATTAATTAAAGTGCATTTTCAAGATCAGGCCAACCCAGGCGCCGTAGCACACACCTGCAATCAGGAGGCTGAGACAGGAGGAACACAGGTTTGAGGCCAGCCTCAGCAACTGAGACCCTGTTTCAAAATAAAAAATAAAACAGTGCTGGGAGTGTAGCTCAGAGGTAAAAATAACCCTGGGTTCAATCCTTACCATCACGCACACACACAAGGTAAGTCCAAGTGCAAGATCTTGAATGTGTGAATTTAAATCTTTTGTCAGCAAAAAGAAAACTGAAGGAAAAAAAAATTTAAAGCCCATTAGCTAAGTTGGAAAAATACCCAAAAGAATGCCATCTTTATAGATAAATTGTACAGTATTTTGAAATGGTTTACTTGTAGTTGCTATTATTAGTAAGAAAGTTGGCTTGGGGCAAGATGAGGTCTTCCTGAGGGAAAAAAAAAAATCTCAAAAATATTTAGTCTTGCCAAATATATTTTTTAAAATGGTCAAAAGACCTAGAAAAAAAGATTTGGATGCCTAGTAACACATCAACTTTCACAGTGACATCTAAAGTTGGTTTCACAAGTTTTGTTCAGCAACTTCATCAGAAGGATGAAAATAGTGAGCCAGGTGGGTGGTGCACGCCTGTAATCCCAGTACTTGGGAGCCTGAGACAGGAGGATCAAAGGTTTGAAGCCAGCCTAAGCAACTCAGCAAGGCCCTCAGCAACTTAGTGAGACCCAGTTTCAAATTAAATATAAAATAGGGCTGGGGGTGTAGCTCAGAGGTAGAATGCACACATACACACACACACACACACACACACACACACACACACACACACACACGATGGGGGAACTCAGAAAGAGAAAAATCAGCTCAAGAGTTGTTGAATTGCCGGGTGCGGTGGCGCACACTTGTAATCCCAGCATTTGGGAGGCTGAGACTGGACGATCCGGGTTCGCGGCCAGCCTCAGCTACCTAGTGAGGCACTTCGCAACTTAGTGAGACTCGGTTTCAAAATAAAGAATAAAAAATAGGGCTGGGGGTATAGCTCAGAGGTAGAATGCCCCTGAGTTCAATCCCCAGTACCCCCCCCCCAAAAAAAGAGTTGTTGAATTGAGAGGCCTAAAAATCTTAATTACAAATATTAAAGAGTGAAAAACTGAATAGAAAGATCACAGGAATTCAACTGAAACCTAAGTGTAGGAGAAAGAATGCACAAACAGAAAAAAAAAATATTTTTAAAAGTCAAACACTTCAAAGATGAGAGATTTTTGGAAGTTCTGAAGACAAATCTGGGAAGGAAGAGGATGATCTTTTGGGTGTTGGAAAACAGGCTGAGAGCCAAGGGAAGAGACAGAGTTTATGGAACAACTGTGGAGATGTTTGTTTTTATTTGTTCTGTTCTCTTTTCAGATGACCCCTCTTAAAAAGTTAACACAGATCAATGTTTTGGGGACCTAAAACATGACTATACAGACATAAATTAAAAGTTTCTGCATAAAAAAAAAAATCCCATGCAACAGAGAAATGGAAATTGGTGGAAAGATAAGTTCACTTATTTCTATTCAATTTCCTTGAATACAAGCAGAGTCCACCTGGGGATTCTAGTGGGAAAGAAGTGTGATTTGGGGAAATGGGATAGAGAAAACCCCAGGATCTGATGTACCCTCCTATATCCCTTGCTGGAGACCAAGTGGGGTACAGATTATCAACACAGACAGCCACTCCTTGAGTATAATCTTTCTCCCTCTCCTCTCCTCTCTTCCTCCCCACCCTCCTTCCCTCCCTCTCCCCACCTTTCCTATTTTCTCTCATTCTCTTTTGTGTGTGGTATTGGGGATTGAAGCCAGGGGTATTCTAACTCCAAGCTATATACCAAGACCTAGTTTGTTTTTTATTTGGAAACAGGGTCATGCTAAATTTCTGGGGCTGGTTTTGAGCCAGTGATACTTCTGTCCCAGCCTCTCAAATAGTGGTATTACAGATGTGTACCATCACGCCGAGCAAATGCATTTCTCAAGGACAGAGGTAGCATGTTTAAAAGCTTTATATCCCTTACACCTGCCACAGGGCAATACTGAGCTCACTAATGTGGATAAAGCAGTGAATAAGAAAGACATAACCTCTTTCTTTTCTTTTGAGTGTGTGTGGTACTGGGGATTGAACCCAGGGGCTTTCTACTTCCAAGCTACACTCTCAGCTCTTTTTTGTTGTTGTTGTTTGGAAACAGGATCTTGCTAGGTTTCTGAGTCTCACTATATTGACGAGGCTGGTCTCGTGATCCTCCTGGCTCAGCCTCCCAAGTACTGGGATTACAGGTACCCTTCATGATGCCATAATGCCAGAGCACAACCTCTTTAGGAACTTTGCATTGTGATAAAAAGACAGATAAACACACACACACACACATAAACACAAACACCATTTAATAACAATTGAAACAAATATGGAGTAGAACTTGAGGATAGTCTGAAAATAAACAGCTAGTGGGGACGTAGGAAGTGATATATGCATGGGAATACAAAGCATCAGTAGGAACAGTTAGCAAGGTGTAGTTGGAGGCAAGGGCCAGGAGAACATTTCAGACAGGGTGAAGGTCTGCAATGTGGTTGCTTTTTTTTTTTTTTTTTATTTGGTACTAGGGATTAAACCTAGAGGCACTTTACACCCTGAGTTACACCCTCAGCCCTTTTTATTTTGAAAGAGGATCTCCCTAAGCTGCTGAGGGTCTCACTAAATTGCTGAGACTGGCCTTGAGCCTGCAAACCCCCTCTCAGTCTCCTAAGTACTGGATTATAATAGTCAAGTACCACCATGCCTGGCTAATGTGGTTGTTTCTTCTCCTTTTAGGATATTTCTTTTTGCCCTCCATTACTCACTGTAAATGTTTTGTTTCTGTTTACTTCGAATAAAATATATTTGATATTTTCTATCTCTAGAGACATAAGGATAGGAAAGAGCTCATCCAGATTTCCAAGAGAAGGGCAGTGCCTGGAAAGTTCTTAGGCTGAACTGGCAAAAAGTTGCCAAGACTCACTCACCAAAAGGCTTTTCTAAGGAATGTGTGAAAACCTACCCAAAGTCACTTTTTAGTACAGAAATATGAAACATACTAGGTTCACCTGAACCTGGCTGTTAAATGAGGCCAATTGGTGCCAAGTCATGTGAACTAACCCTGACCTACACTGGCACATCCTCCACAGGAAGCCTCAACTATAATTCAGTGTGAAATTAAAAATGCCCCAGCGCTCTGGCTCAGTAGTCCATGTTTGTTACCAAGTTCACAAGATTCTCACTGCAATCAGCAAACATGGTTTTCGCACCTCAGCAGGCCAGTCATCACTGACGACGGGGATGCTCAAAACTTCCTGAGATTGAACACAAGTGGCAATGATACCGGCAAAGATGCTTTCTCGCCTGCCTCGGTACAAACATGTGCCAACCTGCCATGTGGTCATCTCACTCAGAATCATCTAGAATTCCTCCTTAGGAACTGACTTCTGAGCTGCACACAGAAATCCACTCTTTGGTCAGAGGACAGTCTCCTATGGTCTGTTAAAAAGTTTTTTAATGTTTTAATTGGCACATAATATTTGTACATATTTATGGGGTACAGTGTGACAGTTCAATATATATACACACACTGTATAATGATCGAATTGGGGTAATCAGCATTTCCAGCACCTTGAAGATTTATCATTTTCATGTATGGAGAAATAACCTCTTAACTTTTCCAATCATTGTGAAATATATAATGAAATGTAAAAACTAGTTCTATATCACCGCACTTTGGTACCAGTTATATAACCTCTCCCTATCTTCCCACTTTCCTAGACTCTGGTGACTTTTGTTCCACTCCTTTCTACGAGATCAACTTTTTTAAAGATTCCATATGTAGCCGGGTGTGGTGGCACACGCTTGTAATCCCAGTACTTGGAAGGCTGAGACTGGAGGATCCGGGTTCGCGACCAGCCTCAGCTACTTAGTGAGGCCCTCCACAACTTAGTAAGACCCTGTTTCTAAATAAAGTACAAAAAATAGGACTAGGGGTGTAGCTCGGAGGTAGAATGCCCCAGGGTTCAATCTCTGGTACCGCCAAAAAAAAAAAAGAAAGATTCAATATGTAAGTGAGAACACACAGTATTTTTCTTTCTGTGCCTTTCTTTTTTTTTTTTTTGCGGTACTGGGGATTTAACTCAGGGGCATTCTACCTCCAAGCTACACCCCCAGCTCTATTTTTTATTCTTTATTTTGAAACCAGGTCTCACTAAATTGTGGAGTGCCTCACTAGGTAGCTGAGGCTGGCCTTGAACCCAGATCCTCTGGTCTCAGCCTCCCGAATGCTGGGATTACAAGTGTGCGCCACCATGCCCGGCTCTGTGCCTTTCTTACTTCACTTAACATGATGCCCACTAGGTTCATATACTTTGCTATTTACTTTTCTCTTTTCCCCTTGCTTTGATATCCCCTTCTCTTTCTTTCCTTGCTTCTCCCTTCCCTGTATCCTGTTTTTTCTCTCTCCCTCTTCCAACATTTTTTACCTACTAAGTGCCAAGCATTGGGGATCAAATGTAAATAAGAAACTATAGTAAAATCTGTGAGCAACATGTCTCTATGACCAGCTCCTCGAGAAATCCATGCCCACTAGTCATTTAACCAATCTAGGGAGTTTGCTGAGAGACTTGCCAGAGAAGACAGGGCATAAAACCAAACATAAGATTGTTCCGTGATGAACAAATGAAATGTAAACAGGTACCTAAATGCTCACAATCTGAATTTAGAAATGAAATAGACTTGGTAGATTAATTAATAAATTCCTTGTTATACAAACTCTTGCAACTTGCTATTCACAACTGAAGAATCAAATTGATTTGGATGAGAGATACTTAGATAAGCTTCTAAATATTTAACATTTTCCTTCATTATTTCTTAAACTGACTCTTTTTTATTCTTTTGGCAAGAAGGTCCATAGTTCTTTTCCAATCATCAATAGGATCTCTAACCCCCTCAAATATTTAACCACTACATCAACAATGCACCAGCTATGACTGCTAGAGAAAGAAAAGCAGAAAGCATCTGTGTAAGGAAAGTTGCTATAGGAATTAAACTAGAAAAAAAATGTCAGAACATAAATGAGTCAGCATGAGGTATAACAGTCTTAAGGGCATCAACTTCAAAGAGAAAATGGAATTATTTTGGTTGCCCTGGTAACACCAAGATAAAATGTGGAAATGAAAATGCAGGGCTTAACATTAAGAAAACCTTCCTTAGCACCAAGGTCCCTTATATGGTGGAATGAGCTTTACCATGGCAACATGAAAAAAACATGTAAATGGATTAAATATAGAAAATATCTGAGGGGTGGAAGTGTGGCACTAAGGACTAAGCTGATCTAATAAACATTCTGTTACCTTTCTTTTCTTTGAGTCATGGAATTAAATAGGGGGACGGCAGAGAACTTGCAGCAATCAAATAAGACTTCCTTTAGGGAAATATAATCTTAAATGACTTAAAAAGCTAAGTGTTATGTATTATTTCTACCTACTGATTTATCTCCAAATGACATAGAATCTCCACTCATTCTAAAGCTCTGGTTTTGTTGTTGGAAAAGGCAAAGGGAAAAAAACAAGCATAAGAAATAGAAACATTCTCCCAGGTTACGGCTACCATGCCCGTCTTTTCCTTTTTTATTTTAGGAGATTCGTCCCCAGTTATTAAGGCAGTTACTTGCTCTTCTCAAGAACAAGCCATCATGTCAATACAGTACTAGAGTATTGTTATCATTGTTGTTATCTTGTTGCTGAGGACTAAACCCTGAGCCTTGTGCATGCTCAGCACACACTCTACCACTGAGCTACACCCCAGCTCCAATACTCGAGGATTAAAGTAATAGTCTAGAGGTATCATTTGGGAGCATTGTACTGAACTCCAGGTACCTGAGTTAGAATCCTGACTCTGCCACTTAGAACCTGAGAGATCATGGGCACACTACTTAATCCTTTTGTTCCTATTTATTTATTCATTCATTTACTTTGTGGTACTGGGGATTGAACTCAGGGGCATTCTACCTCTGAGCTACACCTCCAGTCCTATTTTTATTTTTATTTTGAAACAGGGTCTCATTAGGTTGATGAGAGTCTCGCTACTTGGTGAGGCTGTCCTCAGACCTGAAATCCTCCTGTCTTAGCCTTCTAAGTACTGGGATTATAAGCATGCATTACCACACCCAGCTTCCCTCATCTTTAAAAATGTGAAATGGGACAATGGCTTCTTTCACAGGGATGTTGGGAAGTACATGATAGATAATTGTAGTAAGGACTAATTGCAGTAGTAGACAAGAAATCAGTATGCAATTGTGACAACTACTAATATTATCAATAGAGATGACAATCAAATTGGTAAGTGTAATCAAGGGAGTTTACTAGTTTTTTTTTTTTTTTTTTTTTTTTTTAGAACTTTGTGTTAGTAGCTGGGCGTGGTGGCCCACACTTGTAATCCCAGCATTCGGGAGGCTGAGACTGGAGGATCCAGGTTCCCGGCCAGCCTCAGCTACCTAGTGAGGCACTCCGCAACTTAGTGTTTCAAAATAAAGAATAAAAAATAGGGCTGGGGGTGTAGCTCGGAGGTAGAATGCCCCTGGGTTCCATCCCCAGTACCAAAAAAAGAACTTTGTGTTACTGTGGTAAGAACAATTGACATAAGATGTACCTTTTCAACAAGTGTTTTAGTGTTCAACACAGTTTGTTGACTATAGGTACAATGCTGCACAGCAGGTCTCTAAGAGCTTACTTTTCTTGTTAACTGAAATTTTATGCCTGTTGGTTAGGTTTCTCCCTCCTCCTAGCCCCTGGCAACTTCCAGTGCATTCTTTTATTCTGTGACTTGATTGTTTTAGATACATCATTTAAAGGGAATAATGTACTATTTGTCTTTCTGTGATTAGCTTATTCAACTTAACATAAAGTTCTCAAAGTTCATTCATGCCATCACATATTGAAAAATGTCTTTCTTTTAAAATTTTGAATAGCATTCTATTATAGGCATATACCACATTTAAAAAATAATATATTGAAGCTGGGCGTGGTGGCACACACCTGTAATCACAATACTTGGCAGGCTGAGAGAGGAGGATCACAGGTTTGAGGACAGCCTCAGCAATGTAGTGAGACTCCCTGTTTCAAAAATAAAAAAAACAAAGCTGGGCATGGTGGCACATGCTTGGCATCCCAGTACTTGGGAGGCTGAGACAGGAGGATTGCAGGTTTGAGGACAGCCTCAGCAAAAAGTGAGACTCTCATCAACCTAGCAAGACCCTGTTTCCAAATAAAAAATAAAATTAGGCTAGGGATGTAGCTCAAAGGTATAATGCCTCTGGGTTCAATCCCCAGCACCACACACACACACACACACACACACACACACACAAATAAAAAATAAAAATAAGAAGGTTGCAGGTGTAGATAGGAGGTAGAAGACTCCTGGGTTCAATCCTTAGAACCACCAACTCAAATATATATATACGTATATATACGTGTATATATATATATATATATATATATATATATATATATATATATATACGTGTATATATATATATATAAAATAAAATAATATACATATAAAAGTAGTATATGTACTTTTTCATCTGTTGATGGACATGTCATTTATTTCCACATCATAGCTATTGTGAACTTGTGAACAGGGGAGCTTATTATTGAGAATAAGAATTTCTTGGTGTTTTGGACTTCAATCCCAACTTGAGGTACCACACTAAAAAACAAATTCTTTATAAAAATGGAAGAAGCAAACTTTGAAAGAATCATTTTTATTAAGTGGAAAAGGATAGGTATGACGATTGATATTTAAAGTTATTGTGTAAACCAACTGTCAGGCACTAAAAATGCTCTCTCTCTCTCTCTCTCTCTCTCTCTCTCTCTCTCGAACTCCCTATGAAATCCATGAGGCAGGTATTATGTTTGCTCTATAGGAGAGGAAATCAGCAAAGAGAAGTTAAATGGCTTCCCGGAGATTACAGACCTATGAATAGCATAACAGAAATTCCAACTCAGATCTCTCAGATTCCAGGGTCCAAGCTCATTCCATTTCACAAGGAAAGATACCTTCACCTCTAAGGATCTCTTTCATGAGAAGTTCAGCCTTAGCCGGGCATGGTGGCTCACGCTTGTAATCCCAGCATTCGGGAGGCTGAGACCGGAGGATCCGGGTTCACGGCCAGCCTCAGCTACCTAGTGAGGCACTCCACAACTTAGTGAGACTTGGTTTCAAAATAAAGAATAAAAAATAGGGCTGAGGGTATAGCTCGGAGGTAGAATGCCCCTGAGTTCAATCCCCAGTACCGCAAAAAAAAAAAAAAAAAGTTCAGCTTTGACAACCATTGAGTAAAGCATGTATTTGGGGAGTTAGCCACCTGAGGACTGTATTCAGAGCAATATTTGTGACTTGAACACATTGGCCTAAAATCTAGCTAGTGAGAGAGAATTCAGTCTGAGGATAGATCTCAGAGACTCAGCTTCTGTCGATGAAGGAGTCACTAGTATGGAACTCACCCTTTTGTCACAAGTAGCTAGAAACATGGAAATGTACCAGAACCATGGAAGCACTTCTTTGTTACTCTTTTGATTACAGCTGTCTTCAGTGTGACACTATGTCCTTGGGTGGTGAATGCAGTCGCCAAATGTTGCACTACTCCATTCTTCTCTGGGGGATCTGCATGCGATTTCCAGGAACTACATGTAGCAAAACACCAAGAACTTTCTGTGCTAGGAATTTGAATACTGGGAAACTTATACCACCAAGAACTTTCTGTGCTAAGAGTTTGAATACTGGGAAACCTATACCACATTAAAATAGAAGGACATTGTTACTTACTTCCTTTTCA
This sequence comes from Graphiurus murinus, assembly GCA_004027655.1. NCBI lineage: Eukaryota > Metazoa > Chordata > Mammalia > Rodentia > Gliridae > Graphiurus > Graphiurus murinus. The sequence continues at coordinate 27,287 of PVLC010011331.1, forward strand.
TTGTCTTGTTTAAATTAATTTGGTTAGAATACTTAGTTATTAATCATCTCTTGCTTCTAGAAAATTACCAGGGTCTTCCTTGGTTGGTGTTTCAGCAAAGCATTTTGCTTTATTACAGATATAGCTACAAAGAGGATCTGTTTTCCAAGGACTGGCTCAAATGCTGTTTTATTTCTATTTTTTAAATATTATGACCACATTTCTGGCTTCCCTATCAGGTCCCACAATGTTTCTAGAGGCAGAGAATAGGAAATATTTTAAGTAAACTTTATGTAAAGTATTCCTACAGATACCTAAAGTCTTTTTCTCACCCATGGGACTACATCTTTAGTTCTGCCAACCAACACTGATGTTAAAGCATATCAAAACATATATTGTGGACCTCCCTAAAGGGAAACATGACTTAAGATGTAATTTCATATTGACCTGGATTCCTGGGGTCACACGCCCTTAGCTTTGTTTTTCTTTATCCCATCAAATACTGTCATGGTTAGACATAGAATGCTCCCAAAGAGTTCACATAATAATGTTCAAAGTTATGTAATTGAGTCATGAGGGCTGTGATGTCATTAGTAAATAAAACCATGACCCCGGTGGTAACCTAGGCAGGTGGGGTATGGCTGGAGAAGGCGGGTCCCTGGGGTGTGGCCTTACGGGTTGTGCTTTTGTCTTTGAATCCCCTTTTCTTACTCTCTTCCTCTGGCTTCTGGCCTCCAGGATATGCGAGCAGAGCCTTGCTCTCTCCCTCTCTTTGCTTCCTGCTGCCATGCCCTGAGATCCATAGATCTTGGCCTCACGTAGAAATGGACTGAAACAAGAATCTCCAAAAAATTGTGAGCAAATAAATCTCCCTTCCTGCCGGGCGTGGTGGTGCATGCTTGTAATCCTAGTATTTGGGAGGCTGAGACTGGAGGATCCGGGTTCACGGCCAGCCTCAGCTACCCACCCAGTGAGGCACTCTGCAACTTAGTGAGACCCTGTTTCAAAATAAAGAATAAAAAAATAGGACTGGGGGTGTAGCTCAGAGGTAGAATGCTCCTGAGTTCAATCCCCAGTACCGCAAAAAAATAAAATAAATAAATCAATAAATCTCCCTTCGTCTAAATTGTGCAGTCAGTCAACTTTGATTATAGCAGTGAGAATATTGTCTGAGATAAATAATGTCCCATAGGTACTTCAACTGTTTCTAACTTACCTCAATTTCTTTATCCAGCTGCCTCAAATGCACTTTTTTTTTTTTAGTTTTCCTCAATATAAGTAACTCATGCTTTAGCTGGATATGGGATTTGAGAGGAATCAAGATGACTCCAAGATTATTATTTTGTTCTTTATTAATATTATTATCATCATCATCATCATCATTGTGTGTGTGTGTGTGTGTGTGTGTGTGTGTGTGTGTTACTGCAGGTTGAACCCAGGGGCATTCTATCTCTGAACACCCCCAGCTCTATTTTGTTTTGTATTTGGAAACAGAATCTTGCTAGGTTGATGAGTGTCACTACTTGCTGAGGCTCTCCTCGAATCTGAGATCCTCCTGTCTCAGCCTCCCAAGTATTGGGATGACAAGTGTGTATCACCACACAAGTTGCTTAATGTTATTTTTATGATGGTTTTCTTTTTAAATTTATTTATAAAACTATACATAAAAATGAGGTGCCATGTAATGTCTACTACATGTATACTACTGTGTAATGTTCAAATCATGTTAAACATATTTATCTCCTTGAACATTTACCATTTGTTTCTGGTGAAAACTTTCAAAATCCTTTCTTCTAGCTTTTTGAAATGTACAGTACATGAGACTCTAAGATTTTTGACATGGGAAACAGAAAGGATGAGGTTGCTTTTACTCAAGCAGGGAGAAGCTCTAGCAAGAGCAGTTTGGTGGGGAAGAAGGGAGAGTCTGGTTAAAGACACGTGTACTAGACATTCAAGTAGAGGGGCTCCTCCAACAGCTGGGTATACTAGACAAGAGCCAGGAAAGATCTTGGCTACAGATATAAACCTGGGGGTCATCAGGGTACTGACAGCATTAAAGCCATTGCACAGGACAAAACCACTCAGGGCACACAGAAAGAGAGGAAAAATATCTAAGGACTTCCAAAAACGAAGAACATTTTGCCTGCAGATATGGGCATAAATATTGCCCTCTCACTTCCTTCAGTTGTCTGTGCAAATATTGTTCCCAGGGACACCTTGCTCAGCTGCCCTACTGGAACAATAACTAACTCCTGCATGGCACCAGCTAACCATCCAGCACGCCCTTCTTCATTTGCCTAAGTCACTTTACTCAGAGTGGTGTCTTTTTATTTTTTTTTCTTGTACTGGAGATTTAACCCAGGGGCATTCTATCTCTGAGCTACACTCCCAAATCTATTTTATTTTTATTTGGAAACAGCATCTCGCTAGGTTGAGGAGTCTCCCTACTTGCTGAGGCTGTCCTCCCAAGTACTGGGATCTTAAGTGTGCACCACCATGCCTGACGAGCTGTCTCTTGGATGTACCCATATGTATATGTTTGCTTACTTGTGTATTTTGTCTGTCTTCTGCATCATAAGGTAAGCTTCCTAAGAAATAGGGACTTTGTTTTTGTTCACTACTATGTCCCAGTGCCTAGGACAGCATCTGACACATAAAAAGTACTCATACATAATTGCTGAATGAATGAAAAAAGGAATCTATACCTATTCTAAAAGTATCTTAGTTGTTAAAAAAAATGTGTAACAGAAATACCCCATGACTTCCAGAATTTTAGAGTAAGGTGCACTTAGTTTTAAGGAGAGATCCACCAGATTCTTTTTTGCACCACTGTGCATTCCCCTCATGACACTTGCCGTATGCTAAGGGACAAAGGGGAAGCTCCTCACAGAGGCCACCTGTGAGATCTGCCTGAAGGTAGAAATGGACAGTCCTCCCTTTTCGGTTATTTGCTGAGTTTAGAGAAGGAGGAAAAGAGAGAAGTGCAACAAGATGTGTTCTCTGCCTGATTTATTTTGAACCATGGGCTCATTTATAATATTATTAGCAGTACCATACTTTGTTCCACTTGTTGGTTTCAGTCACCTTCCCAGGACCTACCTACCATGCAGTAAGGTAAGGCAGGTGCGTGTAGTTGTTCACCAACCAACAGCAGGGCAACAGTGGTCACTGACAGTTTGGGTCCAAATTCTCAGTGGTAAATGACCAGTAATGCACATGCAGAGCAAAATGGAAGTGTGGTGCCCGTGGGAAATTCTGATGGGTCAGAAGTGGAACAGATCAGCAATAGTGTTACTCTTTTTTTTTTTTTTTTTTTGCAGTATTGGGGATTGAACTCAGGGGCATTCTACCTCTGAGCTATACCCCCAGTCCTATTTTTTATTCTTTATTTTGAAACAGGGTCTCACTAAGTTGCGGAGTGCCTCAGTAGGTAGCTGAGGTGGGTCGAGAACCTGAATCCTCCAGTCTCAGCCTCCCAAATGCTGGGATTACAAGCGTGGGCCACCACGCCCGGCTAGTGTTGTTCTTTAAAAAACAACATATTGAATTTGTGGTATGCAAAGGGCAGAAAGGTACTCTCTCTCTCTCCACTTCCTGCCACCATGCCCTGTGATCTGCGATCCCTGGCCTCACATGGAATGAACCCGAAACCATAAGAAAATAAATCTTCCTCTAAGTTACATAGCCAATCCTTTAGATTATAGCTGCAAGCATACTAACGGATACAATGATCTTTCAACTAGATTACTGCAATAGCCTCCTAACTGGTCTCCCTGTTTCCACCATTGACCTTTATAGATCAATCTCAACTGAGTGGCCAGAATGACACTATTAAAATACTAGACTTCTGCCGGGCGTGGTGGCGCATGCTTGTAATCCCAGCATTTGGGAGGCTGAGACCGGAGGATCCGGGTTCGCCGCCAGCCTCAGCTACCTAGTGAGGCATGCCACAACTTAGTGAGACTCGGTTTCAAAATAAAGAATAAAAAATAGGGCTGGGGGTATAGCTCGGAGGTAGAATGCCCCTGAGTTCAGTCCCCACTACCGCCAAAAAAAAAAAAAAAAAAAAAAATACTAGACTTCTTTCCAAACCCACAGATTACTCTCCATCTTACTCAAGGAAAAGGCTAAAACCTTTCAGAAATCCTTTAGGTCTTGTGCAATCTCACTCCTACCCCATCTTAGCCTTCTCCTGCACATTCTCATTGCTCCAGCCACACTGGTCCTCACAGCTCCAAGAACATCCCAGATTGACTCCTGCCTCAGGGCCTTTACACTTGCAGCATTTCTGCACGGAGTTTTCTTCCTGGTCTCTGTATGGTTCCATGGCTCAGCTTCTTCAGGTCTTGCTGAAAGTCATTCAGATTTCAATCACTTTTTTACCATCTTGTCACTACCACTCTGGGCCAAGCCTTCACTACTTCTTGTTTGGACAACACTGCCAAGTCAATTTAATATTAAACCCTACCCTACACATTCCCTTTCTTCCTGCTATGCCTTATTTTCCTCCACAGCACTTACCACCTTTGAACATAACATATATATGCCTTAGTTACTTAGGCAATACCTTTTCTGTCTTCTCTCACTTGCACATAAATCCCATAAGGACAGGAATTTTTGCCTGATCAGAAACTGTTTTGTCCCTAACGTACAGCAAAGTACCTGGCACATACTTGTTATTCAATAGATATGTGTTGAGTTGAGCTGGGTGTGGTGGCGCACGCTTGTAATCCCAACACTTGGGAGGCTGAGACAGGAGGATCTGGGTTCGCGGCCAGCCTCAGCTACTTAGTGAGACCCTGTTTCAAAATAAAGAATAAAGGACTAGGAGTGTAGCTTGGAGGTAGAATGCTCCTGAGTTCAATCCCCAGTACCAAAAAAAAAAAAAAAAAAAAAAAAAAAAAAAAAAAAAAAAAAGATATGTGTTATACAAATCTGGACAAGCAAAGGCATATATAAGGCTAACAAGTCAAGAGCCCAAAGTACATGGACACACTGAAATACAAGTATGAAATGCTTCAACTTGAGACAACAGGCTTCAATTTGTCGCATGAGAGATTTAGGAAGAAACTGTTCTTTAATGACTTAAATAAAAGGTTCTAGAACAAAATATGCAGGCTAGTCATACAATGTAGATGTGGACCACAAGGGAGTAAATCATATCTGGATGGAAAGTCTTGCTCTCCGGAGCTAGGGTGCTGGCTGAGGAAGCCCCTGCTTGTAGCCTAAAGAGTTTTCCCACAGCCCACAATACTTAGCAAAGCACAAAAAGTACCATGCTTCTCCAAAGGGAAAACACACAGACTGGTACTGAATTAGGAACTGCCAACTGGAAAACCTGTTGACAGAATCTGGGTTGAGCCAATCCACTAAAATTTATCAAAGAATACCTAGGGGAAAATACAACCAGGGCAGGTAGAGGGGTGGCCCTCAGCCTTGGCATTGGAACCACCTGGAAAGCTTCCAAAATACTGACACTTAGATACAGTTAAATCAGCATCCCTAGGGACACAGGCATGAGGTACTTTTCAAAGGTCCTGGGGTGATTCCAAGGAGTGCTGATGGTGACACCTATTCTACTAGAAATATCTGTTTCCTCTTCTTATGATAAAAAAAAGTGAAGGTATGTACCAAATAAAGTCTTAGGGGAAAACCAGAGCTTTATTTGACTCTACAGAAGGTAGAGTTTGCTTAGAATGATTTCAGTACTCTATGAACTTATATATTTATTTATATTTATATATTTATTTTTGGTGCTGGGGATTAAACCCAGGGCCTTGTGCATGCTAAGCCCAACACCAGAGCTACCCACAAGCCCCTATATTTTAATAGCACACCTTTAGTTAGCATTTACCCACACACCATCTATTCCCAGAGCACCACATCAGGACTGACTGGCTGGTCCAGGCATCTCACCCTCCCTGGGGAGAAGCATGCTGCTTGGATAACATTGGGAGGGGTCTTGAGCCATAACCACAGTGTTCTATTTTGAAAGGCTGTGGCTGAGGATTTTCAACTGCAGTCCAAGATCAACACTTTCCTACCTGCTCTGCTCACTCCTCACTCCTCACTGCCTGAGCTATTTATATTCTTACCTATCTCCCCTCCCACACTGTAAACTCTGCAAGGGCAGAGACAGGGTTGGTCATCTGGGCGCTCCCAGCCCCTGACCTGTCTGGGCAGTAACAGTTGTGCATGATACAGAGGTCCACATATACAGCCATGATTTATCCCTCCAGAACATCTTCTGAACATAGGTGATGCTTTGGACATGAGAACTATAGTTCTGATGGAGGTCTATGTTTATTTGATAGATGTTTTATTGTAGAGTAACCATGAGTATTGATCTTAACAAAACTCTCTTGGTGTCTAAAGGAAAAACCCCACAACATGATCTAAGGTTCACTTTGTATCTAGAAGGTGGCAGGCATTTCACATGCATTATTTGAATCCCCAAATATTCCTAGGCTCAATGTATTATAAGCCTACATTTATGGAAGAAATCGAGACTTTTGAAGGTTAAATATTCTGCCTGGGGTGACACAGTGATAACTAGAGGGGCCTGAATACAACCCAGGTCATCTGTTTAGAGCCTGTTATTCTAAGTCACTAACCCTGACATTACATAGACCACAGAAACAACAGAATTAAACATTCAACTAAATTCCTACCTGACTTAGGAATTAGTTAACAAGAAAGGGTATTTCTAGCCGGGCGTGTTGGCGCACGCTTGTAATCCCAGCATTCGGGAGGCTGAGACCGGAGGATCCGGGTTCGAGGCCAACCTCAGCTACCTAGTGAGGCCCTCTGCAACTTAGTGAGACTCGGTTTCAAAGTAAAGAATACAAAATAGGGCTGGGGGTATAGCTCAGAGGTAGAATGCCCCTGAGTTCAATCCCCAGTACCGCAAAAAAAAAAAAAAAAAAGAAAGGGTATTTCTTTATTCTACAGAAGTTTCTCAAAAACTGGGAAGGATACTACCTAAAATTTCCCATTAGTTTACATTATAATATCAGAGATGCTTACTTTTAAATTTATATTATATTCAAAGTATAATACTCAGAAATGTTTTATTTTAAATTTATTTGCTTTTTGATTGGCAGTGGCTCCTAACCTTTTAGCTTTAAATCTTTTAGTTCTACAGCCTTTTAGGAACATGATACCTTTACAGAATTTAAAGGGTAGACTATACTTCATTTAATATCCAAACAGAGGGAACAGGCAGTCAATTTTCTTGTCAGAAAAGGAAACATGCTGTACATATAGGCTTCTCATAAATACCTTGTAGTTTATCACACAATATGAGAAACAGTGATGCACAAGTTCAAATTTTATATCAACTGCTTACTTTTGGAAAATAAGGATTCCTTAATCCCAGTTATAGGTGATCTTAATACAAAAAAGAGGAGCTGGTCATGGTGGCACATGTCTGTAATCCCAGCTACTTAGGAGGCCAAGGTAGAAGAATCCCAAGTTTGAGGCCAGTCTGAGCAATTTAGCAAGACTTTGTCTCAAAAATTAAAAAATTTTAAAAACATTTTAAAAGGGCTGAGGGTATATAGCTCAGTGGGGGAGCACTTGCATAAAATGGGGAAAATCCTGGGTTCAGTCCCCAGTACTGTTAAAGAAAAAAAAAAGGCATGAAGCAAACCAAGTCACTAACCCTGACATTACATAGACCACAGAAACAACAGAATTAAACATTCTGCATGATGTGGTGGCACACACCTATAATCCCAGCACTAGGGAGACTGAGACAGGAGGTACATAGGTTCCAGGCCAGTCTCAGCAACTTAGTGAGACCCTGCTTCAAAAAAATAAATAAATAAATAAAACAGGGCTAGGGGTGTAGCTCAAGGTAGACTGCCCCTAGGTTCTATACCCAGTGCCAAACAACAAAAACATAACATTAGAAACCTAGAGATGGAGGGCATGGTGGCCCACACTTGTAATCCCAGTACTTGGGAGGCTGAGACAGGAGGATCCGGCTTCACAGCCAGCCTCAGCTACTTAGTGAGGCTCCCCACAAGTTAGTGAGAGCCTGTTTCAAAATAAAGAATAAAACATAGGACTGGGGGTGTAGCTCGGAGGTAGAACGCTCCTAGGTTCAATCCCCAGTACCGCAAAATAAAATAGAGATGATGCTTAGGTATAATCTTTCTAAAAGTGAGGATGCATATTTTTTTAAAACACGGTGATCCTGCCATCTTTTCCACTTCCACTACATAAAGTGCCTTAAGAGTATGAGATGTTGAGATATGCAGAATGACTATTTGAAAACCTTATTGGGGTTAAGAATTTTCTAGTCTTTTTCAAATTACATTCTTGCGGCGCACAAGTGTCTGACCAGCAGACAAAGAACGCCATAAACAGGTTCCTTCTATGCAGAGCTTTACTCAGGCAGTTGATTTACAGAGAGAAAATGGCCCCAATCGCGTTTCCGCCCCTAGCTTATATACTAGCTTCTGACCAATCCTGAGCCGGCCCGTTCTGAAAGCCAATTGGCCAGGAACATATCGCCCGACCCACGTCCGCACCGATCTCCCGGCCATGCCCTAGTAAGGAGTTGTTTGTGTCAGACAGTCGCTTCCGCCACGCGCCGTCTTTTGGGCGTAATGGCTCTCCACACATTCTAAAAAAAATTTTTTTTTTTTTTTGGTGCTGGGACTTGAACCCAGGGCATTCTACACCTGGGCCCTATTTTATTTATTTTTTTAAATTTTGAAACAGGGTGTCACTACATTGCAGAGGGCCTTGCTCAGTTCCTGAGGCTGGCCACAAACCTATGATCCTCCTGTCTCAGTCTTCCAAGTACTTGGATTACAGGCATGTTCCACCATGCCCGGCTAAATATATTTTAAAATAGGCTTTGTTTCAGGTTTCCAAGCAAACACATCCAAATAGATTAATTAATATATCAGACCCTTAGACTGTTTTCAATTGCTATACTTAACACTGCTTATGATGTCACACAAATAATTCTGATTCACTGAGTATGTCAACAGGAAGAAGCCTGGCAGCAACATAAAAATTCTGAGCAAACTCATCCTGAACCCCAAGCAACTCCATGACCAGAAATGCTAGTGAAAGCAAACAGAAGTATGGTCGAAGAACATCAAGGAAAACCACTGTTTTCAGGATCTGTGGTTTCCTTATATAAGGGAACTATTATGTTCCTATTTGAATGTGGCACAAGGGGGCTTTTTAAAAGCATGTTATAGTCTCAATTTAAAAAAAAAAAAAAATCTCACTGCAGCGGAGTAAATGTAAAGGTTCTTTTAGTCATACACTTACATTTCTGCTATTCTCTAGAAACACATCTCCTGCTTAACATCAATAACATACCTTACTGCCTCGCCTATTTTTGTTTTGGCTTATAGTATATTCCAATACTGATATAGTCCTTAGTTGATGCCCTAGTTTGGGTCTAAAATTTTTCTCCCTTCTGTTGAAGAATAGGTCCCCTGAAATTTTTGCAGAAACCAACTGTTATCACACTATGCATCTTCTAGATCACAATATCCCTACATAATGGGCTCAAGATCACAGTTAGGCAGACCATTCATAAAGAAGTGACGTGCTTCTACTTAGGACACCAACATTATATTAATAGCATTTGAATGCAAAACATAGAGGTAATTCTCTTAGAGGTGCAAATTCTCTTTCCTATAAGCCAATTACAGTTGTTTTGTATATTGAGGGTGATATAAAGTCCTTTGTCTAAAACTATATATGTCAACAGTAAAACTAATAAAAAATTCCTGTTATTACCTTATATGTATGTGTTACTTCATTGAACATCTGCATTCCCAGAACTCTTAAGTTTAGTAATCAGCAGCCACATTAATCTAAAGAAGAAAAAAATAAAAAAATAAGTCATAGTGTCCACCATTTTGTATAATATAAATGCAATAGTTATAATGTAAAGTTTATGGTATTTTATTTTATTTTTTGGTACCAGGGATTGAATCCAGGGCCATTCTACTTCCGAGCTACAACCCCAGCCCTTCCTATTTTTTTTTTGAAACAGGGTCTCACTAAGTTACTGAGAGTTTCTCTACATTGTTGAGGCTAGTCTCAAACTTGCAATCCTCCTGTCTCAGCCCTAAATACTGGGATTACAGGCATGTGCCACCACACCTGGCTACAATGTAAATTTTATAGCCAGAAAAATCTAGATTTGCAGTCCAACTAGCCAGGGACTTTGGGCAGGTTTTTAACCTCTTTAAATTATACACACATAGAAAAGTACCTGGCAATGCATCTACCAATTATCATCTTCATCATTTACTTAAGAAAATATTAGCTTGATTTTTCTCTTAAGACTCTTCTAAAAACCCAACTTGTATGCCCCTATATCTTTTGCTCACAGAAAGTACCTATAAATATCCCCCAAATTATGGAATCTTCTTTAAAACATTTGGTATTTTTTTTTCTTTGCCTCAACCATCTCTAATTCCATGTATATCTATCAAAACCCCATGAAATATCAACTTGTCCCAGTCCAAAGGTCCCGGATGTACAATTCTCCTAGGTTCCTCACCAACTCTGTGACTCTTGAGATTTACTGAGCAATAGCATCTCTGAAACACAACCCAAAGTTTTAAGAAAGCTGCAACAGCTAAGCCCCATAATGATAAAGCCAATCCATCAGTTCCCCAACAGGGCCCAACTCTACCCCACATCTTACAGGTAGTTATACCTGCTGCCAGGAAATCTGAACTTTTGGAAAGGCTGCTTCTGTGACCGTTGCCACCCAAGAACACAGCTGCCTTTCTGGGGCCTACAGGATGTCGGCTGTGGCTGCATAAACCAGCTGCAACCAAGGGACTAACATGTCCCCTGAAGGGAGGCTTCCTGGACGCTGAGTCATATCGTCTCAGGATCAGTCAGGAAGGGGCCTCACACTGCATTTTTGTTGCTAGCTACTGCTGTATCCTGTGCTCTTGGTGCCCTGAACTAGAAGGTGGCAGCAGCATGATGGGACGGGACAGTCTGTGGTCTCCTAACACACAGCCTCTCCTTTTTACATAATAATAGATAAGTGCATGTTCCAGTCCTTTGCAGGAGGTATGGCCATGTGACTCAGTCCTGGCCAGTGGAAAAAAACAGAAAAGATGGACTCAACTCTGAGCTATGTCTTTAAAGGAAAGGAACTTACCTTCCCTATACTTGCTTCCCCACTTCTTAGGTGGGATATAGCCTTAGTATCAATCAGATAAATGAGGTATGTATGAACATCAAGACATCAGCAAGCCAAGTCCTTGGCATCCTATGATGATGTCCAGACAACTATGAAGGCAAAGAAATAATGTCCTTTCTTGCTTAATCATCCGTGTGTGTGTGTGTGTGTGTGTGTGTGTGTGTGTGTGTGTTTGTGGAGAGAGGATCTAAGATCAACCTTAGACTTCTCAGCAATAATACTGAATGCTAGAAGATGGTAAAAAGCCCTCAAAATTCCTAGTAAAAGTAGTTGCAGATTTGGAGTTCAACACCTAGCTGAACTGATTATATATATACATATACATATATATATTTTTTTTGGGGGGGGGAGTGTTAGGGCTCTAACCCAAGTCCTCAAGTTTACTAACTTGCAAATTTGAAAGTAGAAATATTTCAGACACTGAAGAACACAGATACCGGGCGTGGTGGCGCACGCTTGTAATCCCAGCATTCGGGAGGCTGAGACCAGAGGATCCGGGTTCGCGGCCAGCCTCAGCTACCTAGTGAGGCACTCCGCAACTTAGTGAGACTCGGTTTCAAACTAAAGAATAAAAAATAGGACTGGGGGTATAGCTAGAAGGTAGAATGCCCGTGAGTTCAATCCCCAGTTCCACAAAAAAAAAAAAAAAAGAACACAGATAAGTTACTTTTTACTTTTATGCATTCTTTCCTTAAAAAGTACTAAGGGATACAAAGGTAATAAAAAGCCTCCTGTCCTGCAGGCTGGACACAGTACTTGGGAGGCTGAGGCAGGAGGATCACAGATTCCAGGCCATCCTAGGCAACTTAGCAAGATCCTGTCTCAAAATAAAAAGGTCTAGGGATGCATCTCAGAGGTAGAACAACCCTAGGTTCACTCCCAAGTACCAAACACACAAAGTCGATTCCATGAATTCCAGACTTAAATATCCCACTGCTGACTTGGGATGTCCAACTGGATATGTCAGTAGAAATCTCAAAATTGACAAGTCTAAACAATTCTTCATTTCACCCCCAAATTTGCTATATAACCCAGTCTACATTTCAGTCAAAGGAAGGACATCCTTCCTTGCAGTTTCTCTGGTTCAAAATCTTGGGAGTCAATTTTGACTTCTCTGTCTCACATTCAGGTCTATTCCAAGCCTAACTAGATCAACCTTTTAAAGCTATCCAGGAATTGACGAGCTCTTTTGACCTGTCACAACCCAAGCCAGCAGCAGGTCTCATTTGGCTCAGTGTATCAGGTTCCTAGTCTCTATGCTACCCTCCTCTCTACCACTGTTTGTCAAGTATGCAAGTGGTCAAAACTATGTTCATAAAACACTAAACATTATTTGCCTTTTTACTTCCTTTTCTGGTGAGTGCACAGTGAAGTTTTCTAGGACTAGAGGCTAGTGACCAGAAAGAATGCAGACAATAAGGAGATCTGTAAAAACCACACTGCCGTGCTCTCAACTCCTTATGTTTTGGAAAATAGTCATTTTCACAGAGATATGCTATTTGCATTATCATGTAGTGACATCAATACTGCTATTTAAAAATAAACATTTATTAGTTTTAAGTTTCCGATATAGTAAACATCTATATTTACTACAGATATAACCTCTATAAAGCTCTTTGGAGTCGTCAATAATTTAAGAGTGCAAAGGCCCTGAGACCAAAAGGTTGGCTAAGGGAGGTTATATATTGCTGTCAGAGTGAGTGAACCTTTAAAAACCTAAGTTAAATTAAGACTCATTTGCTCAGAACCCTCTATTGGCTCCTCATCTCACTCAAAATAAAGCTAGACAGGAGACTTCCTGAGTCTACCACTCTATCTTCCTATCGCTCCATGCCCTTCGTGCCCTGGCCACCTTGCTGTTCCTCCAGTTTTATATTTGCTGTCCTGGCTGCTCAGACCCTCCTACTTCAGATATGGGTATCCCCCCTCTTCCAGGTCTTTGCTTTCTGAGTCAGATTTTCACTGGGTGCCTTTTCAGACACTTAAATACTTCCAATATTTCCCTGTTCTCCTGTGATAATGCTACCTCACATTGTTCCCACTTACATATTTGTTTAACCTATCCCTCTGTCACAGAGTAAGTCCTTGGGGACAGTAGCTGTTTTATGAATACCCTCAGAGACTAGCTGACCTGGTGGTTATACCCAATGTGGCCATAAATTATAACCACTTGTCTTATCTCAAGGGGCTATTCAGCTAACCTTCAGGAAAGACCACACTAAACTCATAGCAGGGAGCCCCAACTCTGCCCTACTTTTATGTTCTCCCAAAGACCCAGCCTCTGTGATGTTATGGTGAGATATAGAACCCAAGTGTAAATGCTCAGAGTTGATGTAATTAAGTCCTAAGGGTTGTAATTTCATCAGTAGATAGATCCATTGTAATGGATCTACTGGGTGTGGCTGGAGAAGGTGGGTCTCTGGGGGTGTGGCCTTCAGGATGGTGCTTGTGTCTTTGAATCTCCTTGCCTGCTCACTCTCTTGCTTCCAGCTGCCATGATGTTAGAGTGGAGCGTTTGCCCTCTCTCTCTTTCCCACTGTCATGTCATGGCCTGAGATGTGCAGACTCATGTGGACTGAACCCCCCAAATCTTAAAAAAAAAAAAAAAAAAAACTTGTGAGCAAATAAATCTTCCTCTAACTTGTGTGGTCAGGCTTATTGGATCTCAGCAGTGAGCATGTTGACTAAAACAATGACTTTGGATGTCTGAAAATTATTTTTGGCCACTGAAATCCTTATGCACAGGTTAAACTTTTATCTCTTTTCCAAAGAGTTGCACAACTGCTCTTCACTCTCAGTTCAGGGTCCCTTCATACCCCTGCAAGTAGATACTTCATTTTCCCTAGACTTCCTCATCTCAGCTGAAACATCCCAATTCCTTTCATTTCTTTCCACATAGATTCTGTGTTTAGTGCCCTAATCTTCTTTGTGATGGTCTTCTGATTCTTTTCCAAGTTTTTCATCTTCCTATTACTGCAGCCCTAAATTAAACAAACTACAAGAGCTAGTGTGGGAACAAGGGATTCCTACAGTCAACTTTTCTTTTATTGCACCCCAGTGTATGCTTAAAAAAATATACTATTACATTATTGTGTAAAAAATTGTCCTGAACCTGTTTATGTGTGTGATGCTATTTACAACCTCCTCCCAGAAAGAAATTAATATTCCTAATAAAATGCTTAAGTAATTGATTCCCATGAACTTTAATAACACTAAGACTTGTTCTGGGAAACTAGTTACCACCCACAGTTGACCAACTGTCAGCCAATAGTTTAGTGAACTTTAACTAAATATTTTCTTTTTATGTGAAATCTAATTTCCTAACCATTTTCTTTTGGAATCCTTACAAAAGAAGAAATCTTTGGGGCTGGGAGTGTAGCTCAGTGGTAGAGCACTTGCTTGGCATGTGCAAGGGCCCTGAGTTCAATCTTTAGCAGAGAGTGACCATGCACATGAACACCCATCTTTGAATTAGCTCACTAGAGAGCTTTCCCTTACAGCAAGTTTGTTATACTTTGCTACTCATTAACAAATGAGTTGTCTTTTATTTTTCTTTATAAATACACTTTTACTGGTGCAATTGCAACCATGCATCATACTGAGGTTTAGTGTGATAGAAACATACATGTACATAGCACCTGGGGCATTTCCCCTGGATCCCTTCCTGCTTCCTCTCCCTGATTCATCATATTGAGATTGGTATTGACAGCTTCAGGAATGTAAGATTTTTTGAACTGATTCCTTCATCAAGTGTCCTCCCTCCCACCCCCTTCCCCAAATCCCTCTCTACTATTGTACTGGTAGCTCCCCTCATTTATTTGAAGTCTATTTCCTCAGTTTCCTTCTAGCATCCACATATATGAGAAAACATATAACCCTTCACTTTCTGATCCTGGCTAATCTCACTCACTTAATATTCTCTAGTTCCATCCATTTTCCTTCAAATGACATAATTTTATTCTTCATTATGGCCAAGTAAAATTCCATTGTGTGCATATACCACAGTTCCATAACTCATTCATCTGTTGAGATATGGAGGCGGATTCCATGGTTTGATTATCGTGAATTGTGCATTTTATGCTGCTATAATCAAGGACACACATGTATCACTGGCTTCAATTTCTTTGGAAAGATACCCAGGAGTGGTATAGCTGGGTCATACATACGGAGTTTCTATACCCAGTTTTCTGAGGAATCGCCAACCTAATTTCCATAATGGCTGTACTAATTTGCAATCCCACCACCAGTGTAAAAGAGTTCCTATTTCCCCACATCCTTGCCAGCTATCATTATTGTTTGTATTCTTGATGATTGCCATTCAAACTGGAGTTAGATGAAATGTCAAGTTAGTTTTGATTTGCATTTCCCTGATTGCTAGTGATGCTCAACATTTTTTTCATATATTTATTGGCTATTTGTGTCTATTCAGTTTGATTGCTAATTTTTATTGGGTTATTTGATTTTTTTTTTAGTGTTAATCTTTTTTTGGTTCTTTGTATATTCTAGATATTAATCCTCTATCAGAGGAGTAGCTGGCAAATATTTTCTCCCATTCTGTAGACTCTCTCTTCAGACTCTTGGTTGTGTCTTTTGCTGCACAGAAGCTCTTCATTGATCCTTGGGAAGCCATCCCATTTATTGATCCTTGTTTTTATTTCCTGAGCTTTGGAGATTTTACTGAGGAAGTCTCTACTAGTGCCTATATGTCAGAGAGTTGGCCCTATGCCCTCTTCTAGTAATTGCAGTCTCTGGTCTAATTTCTAGGTCTTTTATCCATCTTGATTTTACTCTTGTGAAGGTTAAGAGACTGAGGCTTAACTCTATTTTTTTACATATGGATAACCAGTTTTCCTAGCGCCATTTGTTGAAAAGGCTGTCTTTTCTCCAGTGTACTTTTTGGCACCTTTGTCTAAAACCAACTGGCTATAAAGGTGAGGATTTGTTTCTGTGTCTTCTTTTCTATTCCATTGGTCTATGTGCCTATCTTTGTGCCAACATCATCCTGGTTTGTGTGGGGGTGGGCGTATACTATGGATTGAACTCAGAGGCATCCTACTTCTGAGCTACATCCCTAGCCTTATTTTATTTTATTGTGAAACAGGGTCTAAGTTATTGAGGGCTTTGCTAAATTGCTGAGGCTGGCCTTGAACCTGGGATACTCCTGTTTCAGCCTCCCAAGTAATGAGATTATAGGCATGTGCCACCATGCCCAGCTCATGCTGTTTTTATTACTATAGCTCTATAGTATAATTTGAAATCAGGTATGTGTTGCCTCCAGCATGGTTCTTATTGCTGAGAATTGCTTTGGCTACTCTGGGCCTTTTGTTTCTCCACATAGATTTTAGGTGATTTTTTTTCCCTAGTTCTGTGAAGAATGACATTGATATTTTAATACGGATTGCATTTTTTCTCTTCTCTTTTCTCCTTCTCCTCTTTCTTCTTCTTTTATGCACAGATGAGCAGCTTTATCCCATAAAGGGAGAGACAGTAAATATTTAGTCTTGATAGGTTCTATATGGTCTATACTATTCTTTTTAAAAAATAATAAGCTACCCTTTCAAATGCAAAAAGGTAAATACCAGTATCAGCAAGCTGATCATGTAAAAACAGGTTACAAACCCAAACTCCATGGGCCACAGTTTGTCAATGCCTGTTCTAATGGTTCTCAGAAGCCCCATGGAGACTTGCTCATTTCAGGAGAAGCAGAGATGCTGGCAGCCTTTGGATCAAGGCGCTTCACTTGGTGGGTGCTGCTGAGATTCACTGTCTTCTCTTCATGATTCCTGGCTGAGACGTGGCAGTGTTAGCACTTGAATGTCAAAGTCTAAAGGCCATTCGAAAGGACTCCATGCTACCAAGCTTTAGGTGACTTGCCATCTACGTTAGGAGCTCAGTAAGCTGGTTGAACTTGGGGTTGGAGTTAAAAACTGAACTCTGTCCCCAGGGTAAAATTAGAGTAGTTTTTAAATATATGGATAACAGAAATCTGGAACCTAAAGTTTCTACTCCCATGTTTTAATTCTGGACTTTCATGGCCAGTATTTTGTATTTGACAAAAATGTCTACTATATTACTAAGAAACAATCAAAGTCCTTTAAAATGAAGTTTAGGATGAGCTAGTATGTGTTGTTTAAAAAACTATCAAAAGAAGGAAAAAAAAGGAAAACTACATATCCTTTCTACATAATAACTGATATACCCAAAGATAATTTAGGAAAATGTGTCCTTTTTTGACTTGCTAATTCTTCTGGTTAAATTCCAGACTTGTAGATTTTTGTCCAGTAGAACACACCACACATTGTGATTTTTATTTCCCTGAAGTACATTTCCTACTTTTTTTAAATCTAACCTAGCAATGTTACTCTTACATTCTTTTTAAAATAATTCTAGGAATACTTGTTGAAACAGTTTTGTCATACTGCTGGCTCCCTCATTTATGAGTTACATAAATCTTTGACATGTTCTTCTTACATCTGTTTGAGCCATGTTTACTTTTCTGAAAATTATCCTCTGCCAACATTAAAAAATGTCTTAGGTTGTCTTGTGTTTTGCCTACAGTGGGTTAGTTTGTGTATATATTTGCATCTGTATTTACATCTGTCTAACGATTTAAACTGTAGGTAGGAATTGGCTCAGAGGTTTTCTGCACATTTGCCTGTGTCTGTTAGCAGTTATTTATAGTGTTCTGGTTTTGATCAGTGAGCTCTTTGGGTAATGCACTCGACCTATAGCTTCTCACTTCCTTAGAGCACCTTTAAGAATGAAGGTTACATGGTGCCGGGCGTGGTGGCACACCCTTGTAATCCCAGTATTTGGGAGGCTGAGACCAGAGGATCCGGGTTCGCGGCCAGCCTCAGCTACCTAGTGAGGCACTCTGCAACTTAGTGAGACCCTGTTTCAAAATAAAGAATAAAAAATAGAACTGGGGATGTAGTTCGGAGATAGAATGCCCCTGAGTTCAATCCCCAGGCCCGCAAAAAAAAAAAAAAAATGAAGGTTACATGGTCACAGGAGTTTGTCCTGTGTTGGAGGACACCTCATTACTTACATGGACTCACTGTGAAATGAAGGGAGATGAGGAAATTTACTGGGTGATGTCATACAAATGTGAAGAAAAGAGTTAAAGGAAAACTATGTCAGGTCGGCAGCTGACAGTGACTTAAAGATCCAAAGCAGACAGAATCTGTAGTCTATAGAGATGATTCCTCCACCACCATCCCCAACAAAAGAGTAGTACCTAAAAGAATATTGACTGTAGAAAGATGTTTTACTTTTTAGAAGTTCCTTCCCCTCCTTGCAGGGAGAAATGAGCAAGACTAGACTGTTTTGAGATAAATGGAGTTCACATATACTAGTCAGAAACTAGTAAGCAAGTACAGACATCTAGAATCAGGGAATCAGAAAAACTCCCTTTCTACTGACATGCAACAAAATGAGAAAAATAATGCACAAAGTTGCAAACAGCTATGTGGTCAACTTTCATCAGCCCATTCTCTATTTCTTAACCAGAACTTTAAATTCCAAGGTGCAAAGTGTTACTAGTGCTTTAATTATACTTTATAAACAACTATGAATGAATTAAATAAACTTTGATATTCCAGTGATTAATACTTACATAAGTGAAACTACTGTATTAAATTTCATTAAAAGATAATTGAACATCTTAGCACTTATTTTAAAATAGTTTGGGATATATTGCAAAACTATACCTCATTTACATCAAAATGTCAAGGACAAAGTTGCCACATGATCTAGCAATTCTTCTTCTACACATCTCTAAGAGAAATGAAAATATGTGTCCACACAAAAACATCTTGATAAATGTTCATAGGAGGATTATTCCTAATAGTCCCAAACAACCTACATGTCTATCAACTGATGAATGGATAAACAGAGTGTGGTATGCCCATGCTATGGAATGTTATTCAACAATAAACTAAATGAAATAGTAATTCATACTATAACAGATAAATCTCAAATGTATGGTGAGAGAAGCTAAAAACAACAAAAAACTCCCACATACTACATACTGCCACTTATATGAAATGTCCATGATAGGCAAATATATAAAGACAGAAAATAGATTGGTGGCTGCCTAGAACTTGGGGGAAACAGAGGATATGGTAAGGAATGGGGAGTTATAGTTAATGGGTACAGATTTGAGGGATGGTGAAAATGTTCTAAAATCAGGTTATGGTAATGGTTAAACAGCTCTGTAATTTAATTAGAAACTATGGAATTGTACATTTTAGACTGTTATGCTATGTAAATTATATTTAAATAAAGCAGCTTTATTAAAATATAAAGCTATTTTAGTAAAACTAAAATATATTTTAGTTCATCTTACCATTCTCTAATAGGATGTCTGTTTTTTTGTTTTTTTGCAGTACTAGGGATTGAACTCGAGCATTCTACCTCTGAGCTATAACCCCAGCCCTATTTTTTATTTTTTATTTTGAAACAGGGTCTCACTAAGTTGCAGAGAGCCTCACTAGGAAGCTGAGGCTGGCCGCGAACCCAGATCCTCCGGTCTCAGCCTCCCGAATGCTGGCATTACAAGCGTGCACCACCACGCCCGGCATAGGATGCCTATTTAACTGAAAATATTAACTTTCTCATATTTATCTCATAGGTCAGATAGCTGATCATTAAAAATTTAAGACTACAAATCTACTCAACATTAAATTATAACTACTGTCTATTTCTTTAATAGTTATAAATTTTAGGCAATGCTGCAATAATATGAGATTATGGAAAGTCATATTTCTCTGATAAGTTTGTTTTTTGTTTTTTTGTGGTGGT
>PVLC010011332.1:0-23319 GCA_004027655.1 Graphiurus murinus
GGGGAGAGAGAGAGAGAGAAAGAAAGAAAGAAAGAAAGAAAGAAAGGAAGAAAGAAAGAAAGAAAGACTGATGTCCAGGGTACCTCCCCAGGGAGGAAGCCAAGTGGGACTCTGGGACCAGAAGGGCCACTTTCGCCACCCATTAGAACCAGTGGCGGCGGTGGGGTGTGGGGGAGGGAATAGTAGGAGGCAGTATGAACTGGATTCAAATCCCCCTGCTCCCTGCCCGGGGCCACGATCCCCTGGACAAAGCCCTCTGGGAGGCCTGGCTGAAGAGAGACTGAAGTGCGCAGCCGTGGATGTGCAGTGCCCGCCCGCCCGGCTGGGCTCAGCCCAACGGCCCGCGCCGCCCGCCTTCCCAGCCCTGCCGACGAGCGGAGCACGTCCAAGGCAGAGGAGAAACTTAATTAGGATTGGAAAAAATGTGAATTCCAAGGCTTATTAAATTCATGATATTTTTACTTACCATGTACCCAGAAATATATTTAGCAAAGCAATTTACACCATCACTGGCTGATGGATTGTGGTTTTCTAAGTTGGGTTTTAAAATGTAAATGGACTCCAATCAGGGCTGCGCTGGGAGGAAGAAAATCTCCCCTCTGGGGTCCTGCACCCCAAGGCTCACCTGGACAGCCTCCAGGGATGGACACATGGCTTTGGGCTCCCTCCCTCTCTCCCCAGGGGCGCTTTTGCCTTTCCCAGGGGGTCGGTCTGGCTGGGAGAGGGGTAGGCAGGGAGTCAAGAAACAATATAACAACAAAGAGAACTATGTATCAAGTGCTTCCCAGAGCAGGCGCCAGGAGCCGGGAGCTTGCTGTCTTTTTACTCACCAAACCTTCCAGCACCCAGGGGAGCTGAGGGCCCTGGGGAAACTGCTTGGCGCCTCTCTGGCTCTCTCTGGCTTTGTCCTCAGCCCTCAGTTTCCTCACCTGCAAAGTGGGGATAACAATAGACACTAGTGTATTGGAGCGCAGTGCCTGCAAGGTAGCAAACACTTGAAATTAAGTGTCTGAGAGGCCGGGGAAAGGCAAGTTACCTGCCCTTGGTCAGGGAGACGGTCAGTAGCAGAATCGGAATTCGAATGCAGGTGTAGGCGCTGAGGCTCTTAACTGCAGGTGGGGATGGATGGGGGCATGGATGCTCAGACCAGGCCTCTTCCGTGTCGTCTGCCTTTATGTAGCATGGGGGGAGGCTTGGCTAGACCCGCCCCCACCCCATGTGCACCCAGGAAGCCCAGCGGGCACCAGCTGACTCCTCCCAGAGGCCAGATGCGATGGAGGCTCAATTCCCTGAAGTCCAGCCTCCCCACCCCAGGAGGCTGGCGGCCCTGGGACTCCTGCCTGCCTCTGTTTGCCACCGACTGCCCTGCTGAGTGCCCTTGCCTGAAACCAGGGCCGACTGGGGCAGGCCAAGCAGCTGCCTGGAAGCTTTATTTACTGAAATAATTTGCCGATGAACCAGATTCCAAAGGCAAAGCTGAGCATCACCCTCGCTCCAGTGGAATCATCACAGATTCCAGACTCGTGGATTTCAGGGTCCACAGGAGGCCCGGCTGAAGGAGGCTGGCCAGCTCGGAGCCTCCTGCCCGATCAGCAGCTTCCCTGGAGAGAGGCCAGGAAGGACACTTTGCTGGGGGGTGGGGGGTGGGGGGTGGGTGCAGTCAAGTGCAAGGGACCTAGCAGCTGAGTCCCAAACCTCTAGGAAGAGTTGAGACCAGCCCAGAGAATTCTGCTGAGCTACCGTCATTCACTGCCTCTACTGACCCTGGGCCTCCCTCCTTTGTTCTGTACCTGCTCCCAGGACCTTTGCAAACCTTCCTTGTGCTTCAAAATGACGCTGCCACCAGGAAGCCACTCTGGATTTTTCCAAGTGAAATGACTCCTTCCTTTCGGCAACTCCTGTTTATGGCCTTCTTTATCCTGCGGTCTGATCGTGCTTGTGGTCTCTCATCTGTAGCTCACGGAGCCGGAAAACCCGGACACCTTTGCCTTTGGTCTTATCAGACCTTGCCCCCTTTCCACCCGGCACTCAGCGTGTTCATTATACACGATGGCAACTCTAGGAAGCCTTGTTCGCGTAAACGGAGACATTCTATAAGGGTGCTTTTGGAATTATTTTGAGTGGGGAAAAAAATCTTTTGTTCAAACCAATGATCTAAGTAAAATTAGAAATTCACAGGGGAAAGGCTGCTGGAGTAGGGGAAGCGCCCGATCGCCCAGCCTCCTCCACCGCTCACACCCCGCCTGTCGGGGGCCTAGTCCGGCCGGCTAGACCTCGCCTCTAGATGGCGCCTGGCAGAGTGCCAGAAGCGGCTGCAGGTGGAAAACATTCTGGGGCTGCCCCACGCCAGAGCGCATGCACCAGCACGCCCGGCTCGTGGCCCGCCCAGGTGAGAGCTGTATGAGACGCCTCGTGGCTTAGGCCCTGTGCGACTTTAAGAGCCTCCGCCTCTCGCCAAGGAGAGAGTTGTGTTGTTGTTGTCGCTGGGGAAAGAGTTGCTGTTGGGGAAAGGCTGGAGTGGGTTGCTGGGGAAGTTCTGGGAGGAAAAGTTGTGGGTAGCTAGTGGAAGACGGATTGCTAGAGAGAGGGCTTATTGAGAGTCTGTTGGAAAGGCACTATTTGGAAAAAAGACTTCTGTGCTGTGTTTGTTACTGCTTGTGTAGTGCCCTTAATCCCAGAAAGAGAGAGATATAATAAAGAGAGGTTCGAACCAGCAACATTCAGGCAGCGTCTTTATTGGGGCCTCATGGTTGAGGGTTCAGCCTGGGGCGCCCGATACCTGCCTGCTTCCACAGCGCAACGGAGCGCGCACGCCTGTGATGCTAGTACTTGGGAGGCTGAGACAGGAGGACCGCAGGTTCAAAAGCAGCCTCGGCAAATTTAAATAAAAAAACTGGGGGTGTAGCCCAGAGGTAGAATGCCCCTGGGTTCAATCACCAGTACCAAGAAGAAAAAGAGGAGGAGGAGGAGGAAGAGGAAGAGGAGGAGGAGGAGGAAGAGGTAGAGGTAGAGGTAGAGGAGGAGGAGGAGGAGGAGGAGGAGGAGGGAGAGGCATCACCAAAAGGCTCAGAGGTGGTGCCTGTCTGACTTACAAGTGGGCTGTGGCTTATTTCGCAGGCCTTGTCAGCAGGGCTGCATTCCAAACCAGGAGGGGAGCCCGCTATCACCCTCCCTCCATCTTGCAGGCTGGTCTATAGCAGGTGTGGGCTCCTCCTCCCCGCAGCTGAGCTTCTCCTCCGCAGTTCGCCTGGGGACGAGGCAGAGACCCCGGCAGGTGACTGACTGCAGCTTTGCCGGCTTAAAGGAGCTGACTTTAGCCCTGGGCGTTAAGCTCAGGACCTCCAGATGCGCCCAGACACAAGCAGAGGCTGTGGGGACACGTGGGGCTGGCAACCAAGATGTACACCCCTTCATTTCTGAAGGGACTGGAATCAGAGGAACCTGCACCCCCGAATGATTAGGCTTGCCTGTGCCCCACCCCATTGCAGGCTCTGCTGCCCTAATGTTAGTTCTGTCCCTCCAGAAAGGACAGGTGCCCCTCTTCCTAGCCTCTGCAGGCACCAGGTACTAATAATGTTCTTAAGTCTTAATGACTTAAGAACACTGAGTATGCTTTTATCGTTGGATGGTATAAGCAGAGATGTGTGCTGGTTGTAGAAACCCTGAAAACATACAGAGAAGCGTAAGAAACAAAACCAAATTCATGTGCCCCGCCCCTACAGGTAGAGGCTGTTGACCTGTTAGTACATCTGCGTGTTGATCTTTCTCCTGTGGGGATGTGTGCACGCACATGTGACTGCACACGGATAAATCCATGCTATAAAGTGTGGCAAGGGGCTTACACACTCTTTCATGTCCAATACAGGAGCCTTTCTCACACAACTGAAGTCTTCGATCTTTCGAGCGGCTGTTCGTCTCCTCCTTGTATGTGATCTTTCAGAGGACAAGGCCTGCCTGTCCACACCCCGTGCAGGAGAAAGCGGCCAACTCGGCTCAGGAGAGAAAGGCCCGCACAGGCATTAACCCAGAGTCAACAGCCGATACTTAAAACATTTAAAAGATGCAAAGGCATCCACCGCTGAGCAAACAGCGGCCAGGGCGCATCCGGAGACAAAGGCGTCTCTTCGATTTTAAGCTCCAAATGTTTGACAAGTGCAAAGGCCTCCCAGGTCTTCCTCGGCAAACCCATCTCCCCCGGGACTGACATCCTGCAGCCTGGGCCATCACAGCCCCCCGCTG
Organism: Graphiurus murinus; assembly: GCA_004027655.1. Lineage (NCBI taxonomy): Eukaryota > Metazoa > Chordata > Mammalia > Rodentia > Gliridae > Graphiurus > Graphiurus murinus. Next base: position 4,240 of record PVLC010011332.1, read on the forward strand.
ATCTGCTCACCCCTCAGCACCAGGTCCCTTTGCCCTTCACAGTTCAACTCCTCAGTGCATGCTTGCCAACATCTTTTTTTTTTTTTTTTTTTTTTTTTTTTTTTTTTTTTTTTTTTTTTTTTTTTCTTTTTTTTTTGTGGTACTGGGGATTGAACTCAGGGGCATTCTACCTCCGAGCTATACCCCCAGCCCTATTTTTTTTTTATTCTTAATTTTGAAACAGGGGCTCACTAAGTTGTGGAGTGCCTCACTAGGTAGCTGAGGCTGGCCTCGAACCCGGATCCTCCATTCTCAGCCTCCCAAATGCTGGGATTACAAGCGTGCGCCACCACGCCCGGCTGCTTGCCAACATCTTCACTGCATCTCCGGAGCTGAACTGAGGCCTGGAGGTTTCCTGTGGGAGTCCATGGGATGAAGTTCCAAAGCCTGCAGGGTGTGTAGGCGTGCGCGTGGTCGGGACCAGCAAAATGAACATTGAGGCTTCTGTAGACTGGAACAGGCCAAGGCCAAGGGCGGGCAGCCAATTTTGTGACCCAGTCATGAGTTAAAAAGTTAATGAAGCCGGGCGTGGTGGCGCACGCTTGTAATCCCAGTACTTGGGAGGCTGAGACCGGAAGATCCTGGTTCATAGCCAGCCTCAGCGACTTCGTGAGGGCCTCCAAAACTTAGTGAGACCCTGTTTCCAAAATAAAGAATTAAAAATAGGGCTGGGAGTAGAGCTCAGAGGTAGAATGTTCCTGAGTTCAATCCCCAGTACCGCAAAAAAAAAAAAAAGTAAATGAAACCTAACCATTTTTGTTTTCTTTTTTTCTTAGTGGTTTTCAACCAGGGATGATCTTGTCTCCCTGGGGACATTTGGCCATGTCCAGAGATGCTTTTGGTTGTCACAGCTGGGACGGGGGGGGGGGGCTGCTAGCACGTGGGGACAGAGGCCAGGACTGCTGCTCCATGTCCTACAATGCACGGATGGCCCCACCGCAAAGAACCATCCAGTCCAACTGGGAGATGAAGGAACACTCCTTTCTTCTCTTCTCTCTCTCTCTTTCTCTCTTTTTTTTCCCCCCCAGTACTGGGGATTGAACTCAGGGGCATTCTACCACCGAGCTATACCCCTAGCCCTATTTTTTATTCTTTATTTTGAAACCGGGTCTTACTGAGTTGCGGAATGCCTCACTAGGTAGCTGAGGCTGGCCTCAAACCCGGATCCTCTGGTCTCAGCCTCCCAAATGCTGGGATTACAAGTGTGCACCACCAAGCTCAGCTTCTCTTCTCTTCTCTGGTCATGGTAGCATTCATTTAGAACCTTCTAGATTCACAGAAACAGATCCTCATGGATCTCAAAGACTGGCGTAGGGTGACTGAGTCTAGACCTCTGAGGTCAAGAAAAAGAAGCATGCGGATCGCAGAAAGGCAGAATCGCCGGCGTGTGGGCAGAGCTGTGCAGATAGGACATCTGTGATTCCAGGCACATCCCCAGAGTTCTTGGAGCCTGGAGGGCGCTGTGACCATTTTGCCCCTTTCTCAGGTTCAGCAAGGCATCGTCCACTGGCCAGGTGACATTGCATGAAGGACGAGTTGACTTTGACAGTGCCGTGGGCTGGAGAGAGGAGGGGACAGAGGCGTCCTGGAGGTGGAGGTGGCAGGGTACATTCTTTGAACATAAGAGACCTGTTCTTTCTGAAGCTCTTCCTACCACCCCAAACTCTCGAGATGAGCAGTGGTTATAAAATGGCCACCTGCTGTTGGTGCCCACCTCTTGGATGCATGTTGGGGCAACACGGTGGCCTTCTGAGAGGCTCCTTTTGAGGTTCAAGGTCACCCGCTGTCAATTACCCAAGGAGGGGTGAACCCCCAGACCAGAAGCTGGAACTCAGCAAGGAGCCTCAGGCCATCTGGACTCTGGACTCACCTAGAGGAGGAGAGCTATCTGGTGATGGCTCCTGGTGACAGATGTCAAGAGGGTGTCACCAAGTGGTTCATCCTGGGACAAAGCTGGAAGAGGGCCTAAGAGCTTCCAAGAGCAAGCCGTCACTGGTAAGCCAGGTGACCTAAGTGTGTCACCATTGTTCTTTCCTTTTTCCAACCCTGACGTTGAGTATTTCCTTGAGCATCGTTCAGGTTCCAAGTGTGCAGAGGGGCCCCAGGAGGTTCAGGAGGGATCGCCAGCCTGGAGATCTCAGCAGCGGACCCCACACAGAGGGCAGATCTCAGAGGCTGGAAGGAAAGAAGCCTGGGCCTCTCTCTCCTGACATGACACACATCCTCTACTGCTGATATCAAGGGAAAGGACCTCCTGATCATGTAAGAAAAATGGCGGTTTCTCTCCTAATACTGAAAGTCTTTCTTATTGAGGATCATTGGATTTTTAACTGAGAATAAAAGACCACAGAACTGAGCATGGTAATGGGGTTAGAACTAAAGAGAGATTCCGGGGCAAGGTAGATGAGAGTCAAAAGAAAGAAAAGAGAAGAAACTTTACCTCTTAATGGTTGCTAAGAACTGGCCTTGGAGCCAGGCATGGTGGTTCATGCCTGTAATTCCAGTACTTGGAAGATCACAGGTTCCAGGCCAGCCTCAGCAACTTAGTGAGAACTTGTTTCAAAATAAAAAAATAAAATAGGGCTGGGGGTAAGATGCCCCTGAGTCCAATATTTGGTATGAAAGAAGAAGGAAGGGAGGAAGGAAGGAAAGAAGGAAGGAAGGAAGGAAAGAAGAAAGGGAGGGAGGGAGGGAGGAAGGAAGAAGGAAGGAAGGAAGGAAGAAGGAAGGAAGGAAGGAAGGAAGGAAGGAAGGAAGGAAGGAAGGAAGGAAAATGAACTGGCAGAGTGGGGATGAGAGAAGCAACTCTGAACACTGATCGACCTGCTGACCCCTTCATGTTGGGAAAAAAAAAAAAAAAAAACCCTTTCAGAGCAGAAATACAGATGGAGTAGGCAAAGGGAGAAATACAGTTGTCCTGCATATCTGTGTCATCCCACCTTTTATTTCAAGGACTCTGATATCTCCTGGAAGCTTCTTGAAAAAGCCTGCCATTGGAGTGAACTTAATCAGTAGAGACTCATTTATATAATAAGCCTTTCCAGAACACCTGTCGTAAACACAGCCCCGCGTCCCACAGCTAGCATACAGTAGACACTTACTGTTTGATTGTTTGGGAGAGCTAAGAGAGACTGAGAGATCGCCCCTGCCGCTCAGGGGCTTATAATCCGGTGAGAAAGACAGTTATGCCAGCGAATAATTCAAGGCTGAATGAAAAAAGTCCACCACCTTGCCCTTCCTCCGTATCCACCTGCTCAGCTCAAATTGAAGCATGGCTCCCGGGAGGCCGGAGAGCTTAGAAAATCTCCTCCTTGAATGGACACGAAGAATTAATGGGGAGGCTCTTCCCAAGATAAGCCAGTTCACCCTCTGCCCAGTGGAGTTTACAGAACAACCACCCATCTTTTTCTGTTCTCTTTTTTTGCAGAAGATGCTGTGCTCTCTGCCTTGGGCTTTGGAAGACAGAAGATCTGGAGACCCCTCCCCTCCACCCTCCACACAGGCTAGGGGTGGGGGACCTGGGATCCTCTTCTGTAAAAGGAGTTAATTTTGTATTCTGCAAGGCAGGGTTGTGGGAGGGGTGACCACACAGTAGTGACACCCATACTTTCCCCCCTGGGACGAGCGGTGCATACAAGGTAACCATGAGCGCAGGGCCCCGGCCATGTTGATTGACACCCCCATCTCTTTGGGTGTGATGCAGCATTCGCCTGGGGCAGGTGCTACATAACTGTCTGTTAATTGGCCATTTAATATCAGGTGTGTGTCGTGACGATGATCGCACCTTCAGAACCAAACACTGGGATGTGTCTGACGAGGACACGCACCCCCAAGGTGAGAACAGATAGAACACTGTGCGTGCAGCTAGTCCTGAGAACTCTGGCCCTCCCAGTCCCCGGATCAGCACTGGAAACGCGTGTGTCTGAGGTTTCCTGTCACATTCCAACCGCGCGAGTTTTCAGGGGAAGAATGACGAGGCCCAGAGAGAAATCAAGATGACTGAGCTAGGCCACAGAAACAGTACGACCCAGAACTCCAGCTGCCAGCTTGCTCCTCCCATCCCTCTCTCTTCATTAGAAAAGGTGTACAGAGCCGGGCATGGTGGCCACGCTTGTAATCCCGGCATTCAGGAGGCTGAGACCCGAGGATCCGGGTTCGAGGCCAGCCTCAGCTACCTAGTCAGGCCCTCCGCAACTTAGTGAGACTCGGTTTCAAAATAAAGAATAAAAAATAGGGCTGAGGGTATAGCTCGGAGGTAGAATGTCCCTGAGTTCAATCCCCAGTACCGCAAAAAAAAAAAAAAAAAAGAGAGAGAGAGAAAAAAAGAAAAAGTGTACAGAGTTAAGGTAGGAGGAAATCTACCCAAAAAGCAAGGATATAACCAGGCACAGTGGCTCACGCTTGTAATCCCAGTACTTGGGAGGCTGAGACAGGAGGATCGCATGTTCGTGGTCAGCCTCAGCTACTTAGTGTATTTTATTTTATTAAAAAATAAAAAGGGCTGGGGGTGTAGCTCGGAGGTAGAATGCCCCTGGGTTCAATCCTTAGTACCAAAAAAAAAAAAAAAGAACAAGGATATTTGCTATGATGTTCATCTAGTCCAGATGACACAGAGGGAGATGGGCTGAGGTCAAAGAGATAATCCAAGCTCTAGAGCAAGGGTTAGTAAACATTTACTCTAAAGGGTCAGCTGGTAAATTTTATGAACTTTGCAGGCCGTGTGTGTGTGTGTGTGTGTGTGTGTGTGTGTGTGTGTGTGTTACTGGGAATTGAACCCAGGGGCATTCTTCCTCTGAGCTACACTCTCAATCCTATTTTTCTTAAAAACAGGGTCTCACTAAGTTTCAGAGGGCCTCACTAAGTTGCTGAGGTTGGCCAAGAGTCTGCCATCCTCCTGTCTCAGCTTCCCAAGTACTAAGATTACAGGTGTGCGCCACCATGCCCGGCTCGGTTCCTGTGGTCTATATTACCACTGTTCAGCTTTGAGATTGATGGTGCAAACACAGCCTTGGACTACACACACCGATGAGTGTGTCTGCATCCCAACAAAACTTTATTTATGGATGCTCAAATGTGAATTTGATATCGTGTCATGGAATAATATTCTTTTGATTTTTTTCACTCTACCACTTGGAAAAAAAAATCAAAATCATTTTTAGTCGGCTGATTGTGAAAACCAGATAGAGGGTGGGCAGTCCAGAGTTTGCTGACCTCTGCCCTGGAGATTCGTGATGGTCACTGGAGACCCTCGCATCCGCTTACCTTCTACCCTCATCTTCCTCTTGGGCAAAGAAACTTCTGGCCACGGGAAATGGCTGTCCCATTGGCCACAAGATTTTGAGGGACAAGTCATGCTCTGCCTTCTCTGGGAAGCTGATAGACTGGCTTTCCATCCCAGAGTGTGACTACTGACTGGTTTTGCCACTCACAGGGGTAGATAGCCAAGAGGTCAAACTGGAAAGAGAGGTCTGGACCATCTAACACGTTGGTGCCCGGTTCCATCCTGTGGCTCCTCCAACTCGAGCATAACTCCTAAGAAGATCTGCAAAAGCGAGCAGCTGTGCCGGGACTCCCTCTTTGCAGACGGCTCCAGAAGCTGGATGTTTCCGGGCTCCTGTGAGGCACTGGTGCCGAGCATTTAGCTTGTGGCTTTGAATTTGTCCTTTGTAAATCGGACTCAGGCATGCTGAGGATTTGCCTTTCATATTGCGGCAGAAACAAATGGGGAGCAGGCGCCCCAGGAACTAAGACAAAAGAAGTTCTAAGTCGATGGTGCCGTGAAAGAATGATAGGGAAGCCGAAGGTTTGTAAAACCTATAAATATCTAAACAGTATGCAGAAGCAGCCCGCGGAGCGTCATTATCTGCTCCCCTGTCTGTTTTAATATGCTGATTATAGAAACCCAGAAATCATCAGAGGCCCCGCGACTGGGAGAAGATTTGGCTGGACCTGAAAGAAGCCAGCCCGTGGGGGGACGACTTTAGAATAACCTGGAAACACAGTAGACACATGCTCACAGACAGATACTTTCGTTCATCCATCAAATATTTATTTCCTTCTTATTCTGTTCCCAGTACTAGTCGCAATACTGAGAGAATCAAATGGGAAGAGACTCCGACTCTTCCTGCAAGGATCCAGGTAGCTGGATAAGCTGGCAGGTACAGGCTGGAAAGGTATCTTAGGGGCACGAGGAGTCGGGGCAGAGGTGGTCTAGTGGTGTACCCCACACAGCAGTGCCTCCTTGCAGAAGTCCGGCTGCAGAAAGTCCTGGGTCCCACGACCTGAGCCCTTATTACCTGTGTCTGGTACCTGCTGAGGCTAAGGGTGCTGCTCGGTGGGTCCTCCCGGGTTTTCTCACTCCCATATCAAGCCCCCAGGAGAGAAGATCCTACCAGCCCTGAATCAGTGAGAGGAAGGAGACTCTGAACTTCACCTGCAGAAGCCCTTCTCGCTTCCTGCTTGGAAAATACCCTTCTACCCCTCCTGCAGGGGGAGCTGCCTGAAAAAGGTAGCAGCGCTGGCCACTCAGCCTGGAGTTGAGGGAAAATTTGCAAAGCAAAGGTGCAGCCCCTGCCGGCTTCCCTCTCAACTGGTCAGCACCCAGTCCCTGGCATTGACAGTTTCATTTTTCTGAGGAGGAAAAGAACAAATGCAGAAGATAATTGTAGTGGAACGGCCGATAAGTAACGTTTGGTCTCCTTTTTACAACCATTCCCTAGGGCCCCATTATGGTAATTTTTCTTCTATAACTGGCAAATTGTATAACGAGTCAGATGATAAACCAGCAAGCAAGACAGAAATTTGCATTTTAATACAACAGCCTGTACTGCTCCCCCCCACCCCCGTGCCCCCCATCTCAGGGAGGTCAGGGCCTCGCTGATCTGGGGTCTCCTGCACCCCACCCTCCTGCCTCCGCTTCTTAACTTTGAGTGGGCGAGACTGGAGCACTCGATAAATGTAGCATCTTAAATGAACGCATATCTGCTTTCTCAGATACTACATAGCATCAAGATTAGGACCAGGGCCTGGAATCTGCCAACCAGGCTGGCTCCACCTCTTTCTGCAGGGTAGCTATTCTTGGGCACGATACCAAACTGTGCCTCGGTTTCCCTTTCTGCCAAATGGGGAGCATTCTACTGCCTATACTAGGTTCTTTAATGGATGTGAGAAATATTTATTAGTATAATAAATGTTATTAATGCCATTAATATTTATTGATCAGGCTGCCAGGTACTATCAACCTTAATTATTAATAGACATTGATGATATTCATTATTGATAAATATTAATTACATCGCAGGGTTGGTGATGGTGATGACTATTAATGATAATAAATAATAAATATGACTGACAGTGTTGCAGTGAGGGGGGTGGGGGTGTAATGGAGTCTGGGCCCATCGGGCAGTGAAGACCTGGCATCCAGTCCGTCCCTGCATTATACCTCTTGGTATAACGTGCACTAACACCACCGCCTTCCCAGGTCTCTGTGCTGCTTTCAATGTACAGCCTGGGGTCCTAGAAAGGAGTTGAGGTACACAGAAATCCCGGTCACAGTTTGCAAAAGAACACATGCGCACGCGAGCACACACACACACACACACACACACACACACACACACACAGAGTAGCACACTGACCCGAGATTGGAGTTCCGGCTGCCCTCTGGGCAAACCCAATTTCAGGAATTCTGGAACCAATTTCAGGAACCTTCAGTCAGTCCATAGAGAGTACTAATACCGACCTCTGAGTCATAAGCTTGACCCGGAAGCTTTGCTCTGTTGCCTCCATCCAGGTAACTTTGGCAAAGAGAGTTCCTTTCCCGTCGACAAAGGGGATTAAAAACAAGACCCAGCCGGGCGTGGTGGCGCACGCTTGTAATCCCAGTACTTGAGAGGCTGAGACAGCAGGATCCGGGTTCTCGGCCAGCCTCAGCTACCTAGTGAGGCCCTCTGCAACTTAGTGAGACTCGGTTTCAAAATAAAGAATAAAAAATAGGGCTGGGGGTGTAGCTCAGAGGTAGAATGCCCCTGAGTTCAATCCCCAGTACCGCAAAAAAAAAAAAAAAAAAAAACAAGACCCGCTGTGTAGAGGCCTGAAGGGGTTAACAGAGGCTGGAGCTGGCACCCCACGAACACCAGTTGCATCCACCACGAGGGAGCTAACTGTGAGAGAAGAGGCACAGGCAGCTCCTGGCCAGCCTTCCTGAGGTGGCTCCACTTGGCAGGGGCAGCCCGTCCTTTCGTGCTGGAGACAAGCCGAGAGGGATCCAGGAAATCCTGCCAAAGCCCCAGGATTATTCTTTTCGCTCCAGGAGTGAAGTCTCCGGGGACTGGCATGCCCTGCAGTTTGAATTTATAGACCTGCCCCCCTCCCCACACCCCGACAGCCAGCCGGAGGGGGGAAGCATTCTATCACAGCCAACTTTTTTGGAGGGTTATTTTTAGAATTTTTTTCCAACTCCTCGAGACCATCAGAGGTTCCAAATCAGAGCTGGGAACAGAGAGTCTGTGTTTGAGTCACGATGAGGTTTTGGTCCATCTCACTAGGGTGTGGCGGGAGTTACTTTTCCTGCACACACACAAAAAAAGAAAAAGGATCAGGGCCCATTATGAGGACTTTGGTGGTCATAGCTAAGATCATTCATTCATTCATTCATTCATTCAACAAATATACATTGCCTTCATAGATACATTGTTCCATTTCTGAGCTCAGTCTTAAGATACATAGGGAACAAAATAAACACCACTTCCTACCTTCGGGGAACTTGGATCTAGTGTAGGAAACACACACACACACACACACACACACACACACGAGCAAACAAACACACAAAATATGTCAATTGTATGTTAGGAGGCGGCAGAATACTAGAAAACAGCAGAATGGGGGTTCAGGTTGAACCATCAACGGGAAAGGTGGGTAGAGTGGATCGTGGTCCCAGTTTCCACACCCTCCTTTAGCAGAGTCTCGAATCCTGACTCTTAGCGGGTAACAGTGGTAGCAGGGACCCTCTCGCCAGGTGCAAGCAGGTGTAGTACATTTCCCTGCCCCCCCCAAGCTGGGCTTGGCCTTGGGTTTCGTTCAGGCCAATGGTTTATGGGCTTCCATGACATAGCCAAGGTTTTGCGCGTGCTCCCGGACCTGGGATGTTCTCTTGTGCCTCTGTCATTGCCGTGTGGCCAACACACTAGGTAGATGAAGACGCAGAGTAAGCAGGGCTCTGCTGAAGCGCTCAGCGGAGCCTGGCCAGACTGGGCCGGCCAGACCGCAGATGGGAAATAAGATACAAGTGTCAGACCTCTGTGCTCATTTGCTTTATTTAATATATACTTTTCTTGGTGCATTATAGTCTCACATCGTAATGCAAATCACAGTGATAGTGACACACACACACACAGCATGTGGTGGGCTTTCCCCGGCTCCCTCCCTACTCCCCACCCCTTCCCCTTACAAAGGACTGAGATTGACATTGGTATTCTCACGTATGTACATCATGGCGATGGAAGTGATTCCTTCATTGACCCTCCCTCCCTGCCTTCCCCTAGACCCCCTCCCTGGCTCCACTGGGGTTTCTCCTCCATCATCTGGAGTCCCTCTGGTGTCCCGGTTACTCCCTAGCTGCTGTAGATGAGAGAAAACATATGACCCTTCGCTTTCTGTGACTGGACAATCTCACTTAACATAATGTTCTCCAGGTCCATCCATTTTCCTGAAAATGACATAATTTTGCTATTCTTTATTGCTAAGGAGAATTTCATTGTGTGTATACCCCACAATTTTGTAATCCATTCATCTGTTTTGATGGACACCTAGGCTGGTTACATAAATTGGCTATTGTGAATTGTGCTGCTATGAACATGCATATGCATAGACTTCTGTATTTCTCTGATTTCAGTCCCTTTGGAAAGATACCCAGGAGTGGTATAGCCAGATCATATGGTGGACCCGTTCCCAATTTTCTGAAGAATCTCCACACTGATCTCCATAGCAGCTCAACTAATTTGCAATCCCACCAATGGCGTAGAATTCCAATTTCCCCACATCTGAATTCATTTTTTATTGCTGCCATAACAAATTCCCACAAACCTGGTGGCTTAATGCAAAACCCATCTATTATTTCAACTGCCAGAAGTCTGGTTGGCTTCAGGTGTCAGTAGGTCAAAATCAAGGTGCCTGCTACCTGGGTTCTAATTGGGAAACCATGGGAAGAGTCTGTTTCCGAGTGTATTCAAATTGTTAGCCAATTTCCAGTGGTTGTAAGACTGAGGTTCTCTCTTCCTGGCTGGCTACCACTGGGGGCTGCCCTCTGTACCTAGGGGCTTCTCTCTGGACCTGGTATGTGGCCCTTCTGTCTCAGATCCAGCAGTAGCATGTTGAAGACACCCGTGGAACATCTCCTCCTTCTTGCCTGCCTTTCTGCCCATGTGTAAAGGCTTGCAGGATTACACTGGTCCAACTGGATAATCCAAGATCATGTGCCGATTTTAAGGTCAGCTGATTAGTAACCTGATACACATCTGCCAAGTCCCTTCACAGCAGTACCTAGGCTAGTGCTTGATTAAACAACCAAGGGACCTTGGGAGATGTGAATAGGATTCTGTCTACTGCAGCCTGCAATCGGAGGCTGGTGGCATTGTTTGTCATGCGGCATTATCACCGCAGAAGCCAGAACATCACAGTGCTCAACACGGGCCTCGGGGAGAGAGTGACAGCCGAGGAAGGGCTTACACCCAGCTCTTGGCTTGACCTGCGATACTTCAACTCAGCTTCAGCCTCGTCTCTGACCACAATGCCTAGGGGAGGGCAGAACGAGGCTGGTCTCCAGGTGACCACAAAGAGCAGGGAGCTCCCATCAAACCAAAGCCCGACAAATACTGTGCGAAAGAGAAATGCACTTCGTTATTGAAACTGCTGCATGCCTGCTTGAGCCATGATATCATAGCAGCTCAGACTTTTATCTAAACTACTACAAAAACTATACAGCAAAGACATAAAATAAGGACGTGGGACACCTTAGGGGAAGGAACAGTGAATATTGCCAAGTGACCCTGGAAGGTTGCTTTAAGGTTGCATATAGCTTTAACCTGTGAAGTCCACAAATAGAGCAGACACTTGGGTATGAAAGAGTGGGCTCAACACTGAGGGACTAAGAAGGAAAGAAAATACATCTCATTAGAGATATGCAAAATGAGCCAGGCGTGGTGGCGCACGCTTGTAATCCCAGTACTTGGGAGGCTGAGACAGGAGGATCCGGGTTTCCGGCCAGCCTCAGCTACTTAATGAGGCCCTCTGTAACTTAGTGAGACCTTGTTTCAAAATAAAGAATAAAAAAATAGGACTGGGGGTGTAGGTCAAAGGTAGAATGCCCCTGGGTTCAATCCCCAGTACTGCAAAAAAGAGAGAGAGAGAGAGATGCAAAAACAAATAAGGATCAAGAGGCGGCATTGGGGAGCCACCATGAGACCCAAGAAGGGGTCAACTTAGGGTTCTCATGGCCTCTAAGGCTGAACTAAGCAGGGGATCTTGGAGTTGTAAGTTCTTTGGGAAGAGTCTGGGAGGAGGAGAGTGATATCAGCTGGTCCATGGTTGGAGTCCCCTCAGCGCCCCAGAAGTGACCGTTAATAGATCTACAGCTTAGAGGAATGAGTCTCTCTCCTCCACCTTCCCCGGGCCAGGAGACGCCCCCAACTTCAGAACCAAAGCAGAGATGGACGACCTTCTCATGATGACACGTCTCCCCAGGATGTCACGGGGTTGAGCGTCTTATCATTCAATCAACATTTGCAGCCAGCGCTGGGTGCAGTGTGGCCATAAAGGGGGATGAGCTATGACTCCTGTCACGAAGGAGCTTGCCAACTCAGAGATGATATAAGATATGCAGGTGGGAAACTAGGATAAGAAGGGGAAATTGATGCGTACCTCCGCACAGCGAAAGGAAGGTGTCCCGAGAATTCCCAAGAGAAAGATTACTTCCTGCCCAGGCTTGGTGGGCGGGGCCGGAGGGGGCGGGAGGAAAGGTATCCAGGCAACACGGAGGGCGTGGCCTTTGAGCTGACCCTTGAAAGGGGTGGGAGTGGAGGGATCCTGGTGATGCACTGCTGGGTGTGGCCGAGGTGGAGGCAGGTGGGGGAGGCTGAGTGTGGCTGGGCTAAAGAGTCACTTTTCCTCCTCTCCATCATTCTTTGTTCTCAGACCTTTAGAGACTCCCATTTTCAGGGCCAGCTGGGATGTTGGAGATGGTCCCCTCCCACCTGATACTGGAATCCCTGACTACTCCAGCATCTGTCAATCCCTCCCTGCAGCAAGTCCACCCGCCCTCCAGAGAGAGCCCAGCCTATGGGATGATTTCCGGTGGGTGGCCAGGGTCACGCCCACGCACACCATCCTTCTGGAGACAAACTAGAGAAAGGACAAGGCCAAGCGTCACTTTTGCATTTCCTGGGAAGGGAGCCTCTCTTTCCTGCAGGGGCATCCTCTGTGTGCCCAGAAGAGTTCCTGTCCTGTTAGTGCCCCTGGTGGTGGTGGGGGAATGTGGAAGAGAAAAAAGGATTCCAGAGCAAAACTTCCAGGGAGCAGTGGTCCTAATGGAGGGGCCAGAGCCTCTCAATTTGGGGGAACTGATAGAGGCAGTCAAGAGAAACAGGAGGTGGGACGCCACTCCTTGTTCCCAGGAAGAATTGAAGACCGGCGGGCGGGAGGGGGGAGGCCAGAGTGAACCCTGAGCCCAAGTGGACCCCTGGGCACACGCTTTTCTCAAATTCTCTTGTCAAGATGAGACAAACTGTTCTTGCAGAAATCCAACCAGGGAGATGTTAATAACGGCTCCTCTTGACGAGTGGGGGCAGGGGGAGCCAGAACACTAAATAATTGAAATTCTTGAGAGCTTGTGTGGAGAGACACAATGTTCTCTGCTGTGTGTAGGAAAGGTTAATAAACACCGGTGACATTGGGCAGCTGCTGAGGACTCGCGGCGAGTGGGGACGCTTCCCAGAAGGAGAGCCGGGCTCAGGTGGGTATTCAAGGCCAGTGCACCTTGCAGGCTCCGTCCCTCCTGTCCCTGTGCCTGTCCTCGGCCCGCTGGCCCCCAGAAGACACGTCGGAGGCAGCAGGGACACAGAACGACATCCAAGACCTTCTGAATCAGAAGGCTGGGCAATATCTCACCCCGCCTCCTGCTTGGACTGCAGAGGGATGGATCCGGCCTCTCTTTACCTTTTCCTTAAGGGGAAGAAGCAGAAGGAGGTGGCGGATTGTGTCCCGAGTCCCTGGATCCACTTCCAGGTATTTGCTCCCCACAATGGAACCATTTTAGATGGAACCTTCTGGAACCAGCTATCCTGCCCTTCGTGGTCTCTCTTCCCTCTCAGTAAAGGGCCTTGAGTGGTGATTCCCAACAGCAGCGATTGTAGTTAAAGCACCATCGGTGACACCGCAGGTGAGCCTGGGTGGGGACAGGCATGAACCCAAGTGCTCTCTTGACTTCCAGAAGAGCCGGCATGGGTGGTGAGAGAAGCCTCCCCCACCCCAGGAGAGAGGTTATTCCAGGCGCATGCTCGTCTGCCCGCGGTCTGTCCTCCAGTGGAAGCCGTCTGTGTGCCAGCCTGGTCCTGCCCCAGCCCGGAGCTGCCAGCTCTTGGCAGCCAAACCCCAGGATGCCTCTGGATGCTGCCGGATACTCTGATCTCCCCAGCAAGTGGCTGGCAGCCGCGGTTCACTATCTAAATGCCACATCCGGAACCTGACAGAGAAACAAGCGCTTGGGTGGCACCCAAATGCAGCATCAACAGAGGCCTGGGGACATTTCCAGCTGCCACTCCGTCCCAAGAGGCCCTGTGTGTGGGAGAAGCCACGGGCAGAAAAAAGGGGTCGCCCTGCTCTCGGTAGAGTAGACCCGGTGTGCAGGGGAATCTCAGCTGCGTGCATCTGGGAGGATGTAGCTAGGGGAAAATGAATACGGGAGAGAACAACGCTTTGCCTGACTCCCCAGCAAACCACAGCTGGGCAAAGGATAGTGTACGAGGGTCTAGGCCAATTGTTCTCAACTTCTCTGGAGGAGACTTTTTTTTTTTTTTTCCAAAAATTAAAAAGTGAGCCAGGCGTGGTGGTGCATGCTTGTAATCCAAGTACTTGGGAGGCTGACACTGGAGGATCCAGGTTCGAGGCCAGCCTCAGCTACTTAGTGAGGCCTCCGCAACTTAGTGAGTGGTGGCGCATGCCTATCATCTCAGTACTTGGAAGGCTGAGACTGGAGGATCGAAAGCTCAAGGAGAGCCTCTTTAAGCAGTGAGACTCTCAGAAACCTAGCAAGACTTTGTTTCAAAAATAAAATAAAACCAGGCATGGCGGCACATGCTTGTAATCTCAGCACTTGAGAGGCTGAGACCAGAGGATCAAAGGTTTGCGACCAGCCTCAACTACTTAGTAAGAACTTAGTGAGACCCGGTTCCAAGTAAAGAGTAAAAAAAACAGGACTGGGGGTTGTAGCTTGGACATAGAATGCCCCTGGGCTCAATCTCCAGTGCCACAAAAATAAATAAATAAACAAACAAACAAATAAAATTGGGCCGGGGGTATAGCTCAGAGGTAGAATGTCCCTGGGCTCAATCCCCAGTAATACACACACACACACACACACACACACACACACACACACACACACACACACACACACACCATTAATCCAGCAGTGGATTTTCCACAGATGAGGTTAGGTCCCTGATTTAGTTATTTCACCTCAGAACATTACTGCATTGCCTATACGTGAGCTTTTCTGAAGGACGTTCTATTTCCAAACCATAACATAACAGAAAGACCTGGAGGGCCCCTTTCCTCTCAGCCTATCTGGATCTGACCCAAATCTTCAAAACCCAACTCCGGCTCCTGTCCCTCTGGTCCTCACAGCATGCGGTGTGCGCCTGTTCATCCGGAAGGCTGTGTTGGGGTCTGTTCTGTCCTCTCCCCCCACCTCAGTTCCTCGTCCAGCCCTGAGCCCCATTCCATGCAGGTCTCAGTCCTAGAGACCAGCCATTCTCAAAGTGCGGTTTCTGGGCCCGTTCCCCCCTGGCAGTTGCTATCTGCATATATGAGTAATTATACTGACTATTCTGCTATGGCTACATTGGCATCTCGAAGTCTGGAGATTGCTCCTAGGATGCGTAGATGAAAGACCCTCCTACTTCTTAGAAAGTAAATATATGACCCTAAAGGAGTATGGTTTTATGACTCTAGAAAGTTTGCTTGACCAGGCTATGTTAAGAATGTGGGCTATACGTGTAAAACGAAGAAGTGGTGCTATTTGTGTTCTGACAATGATTGATATGTCATAAATGTCTACGTAACCCTGTTGTACTCAAGAAATGTATAAAAAATCCGTGCTGAAAAAAAAAAGAAAAAGAAATGCAAAATTCTCTTTCTGTACTCCATATCTACTAAGTTCTAAACTGAGAGGAGAGGGGACCCAGCAATCTGAGTTCTAACAAGGCTTCTGGGTGAGGTCGAAGAGGGCTCCCATTCCAGACTCACTGCTCTGGACTCGTAACCCTGGCTACTCAACCAGGAGCCTCAGCCTCACCTGGTGCCCAGGCAGACACGCAGAATCTCAGGCTACAATGGGACTCCGCACAGGATGGACAGACAGGAAAGTGTGACAAAGTTCCTCCCCACCCAGGGAAAGCCTGGCCCAGCTCCCCAGAAAGGAAAGGGTTGACAGCACCATCACCCCCTTACCCGAAGACCGTACCCCCAACTGCTTCCGGGGCTCTCAGCCTTTAGCTCAAGCTGTGGGTGCCGAGCCCAGGGAGAGGTTACCAGGAACAACCAACGTAGACCCTCATTTCTTAGGGAGACCAGAGAGGCAGAGGTGGCCCTGCGATCTCACTGCATCCGGCAGCTCTGTCCTGGCTGTCCACATTCCTGGCACTGTCCCTGAGACCCAGCCAGCACCGAACTCAGCCCCTTGACACTCAAGGGGTCAGTGCGTGTTGAAGGGGCCACACCTGGGGAGTAACTGTCTTAAGTTCCCCACAGTTGACATCTCGGTCAGCAAGACTCCTGCACGCTCACCCTCTCTCCCGCAGGCGTGCCCTTCCTGACTCCCAGGCACGTCCCTGGCCTGCGCTAGAGAGAGAGGGCAGCCATCCTGGATCCCCGGACAGGGAAGAGGACACTGGGATAGTCCCTGATTCCTTGCTTTCGGGCTCCCTTCGGTTCATTTCAGCGAGTCCTGGAGCACCTGCTGTGTGCGGGGCACGGGGCCTTCAGCTGACCTATCACATTAAGGGTCATTAAAAATGTATTCAATAGGAGTTTGATATTCAAACGCCAGCTTCTCCTGACAGGTTACAAATAGCTGCTGTGAGTCCAATTTGAGGTTTTGATTTAAAAAGAAGCAAGCCATCAGCCAGCCAGCCATCTGTGTTGGAATCAGACTCCATCCCTCCTCCCCTGAACTCCTCATCAGAAGCTGTTGTTGCTTCTCCTTTTGGAGAATACTGGGGGGGGGGGGCTTTAATGCCCCCAGAGATGGGAGGCCATTGTGGGAGACGGGGGAGTGGAGACGTATTTCCATCTCTGTTCCCATACACACAGCCCAATTAAGATTTTATAAACCTCCACCCAACAGGAACACACACACACACACACACACACACACACACACACACCCCTAAATTAGCAAGGCAAATAGAGTGTAGATGAAGTAGTTTTCTTGCTCATTTCCGTCCATCTTTAATTAGACGTCTGTCACCGGGAGGGTGTCGCTCACAGTGGAATTGTCTCTTTTTTGATTCTCTACTTGGAGTCGCTGTGTCCCCGAGTCCCCTGGGAGTTGCAGCTTCAATCTCCTCTGAGTCTCTTTCCCCGGGGACTTTACCTCTTGCCTGGGAGAAAGAAAAGCTCCTTGTCCCCCGAGTGGCCACATCCTGGTGACCTCCCTGTGGCAGCTGCTCACCAGGGGCGTGTGGTCATGGATGTGGCCCTGGCAGAGCCCCCGCCGTGGCACCGTCTGGAGGCAGTGGGGGTCCCGCCCGGCCACCGTCTCCAGACACCAGGCTCCGGGGACGGAGCGCACAGGTTCCCGGTGGCCCCGAGTGAGGGCACGGAGCCCCGGGGATGCCGTCAGGGGCTGTTCTTGGTCTTGTTTATCCTCCTCTCCCACCTCTCCTGCTGTACTCTCCCCACAGGGGAGAAACCTAGAAGAAAATGAGCTTTCTCCTTCTTTGTGTGTCCCTGGGGCTGTTTGCGAAAGTACATTTTCTTCACATGTGTAGAAAATTAAATCTATGTGTCTTTGAGGCGCGGGGGAGGAGGAAGTTGAGGGGACGTGTCACTGGCTCATTTGGGCAGATCATGGGTGGGGAGCAGGGCAAGGGAAACTCCCGTCTTCTGGGGACCAGGCCAGGGGACCAGAGGAACCCACCCACCAGGACTGTGTGCCCAGCCTCTCGGTCTTGCCCAGGAGCGGCCCCCTTCTTTGGAGCAATTTTTTGCTTCCTAGCACAAAGCCAGGGGAGACCCGATCAAAACTGTTCAGGACAGGCTGCAAGGGAGCAGGAGGAGCAAGACTGAGCCGCAGGCGAGAGCGGGGCGTCGTGCCTTCGAACGTGTTCCAGGACGGCCCCCACTTTCAACTGCACCCAGCTCTCTGCAGCAAGTGCTGTCCCAGAATGCTCCGCGCCATCCCTCCTGTTCCCTGGGGACCAAGACTGGAGGTTCATGAAGGCGTCTGTGAAGACGCAGGTTCAAGGATCCCATCTGAAAGATATAAAGCGGAGGCCGGGGACTGTGAGAGCTTATCCGCAATCTCTTGGCTTGGCACTTGAGGCTGGAGCGAAATCAGCGATTGACCCCTGCACGCCGGAAGGGAAAGGGTCCTGCTCTTCTCTGGACAGCAGAGGCAGAAGCAGAGGAAAGCAACGCAGACAAGAGCAGAAAGGCAGTTGGAGCTGGGCGTGGTGGCGCATGCTTGTAATCCCACCATTTGGGAGGCTGAGACCGGAGGATCTCAGCCTCAGCTAACTAGTGAGACACTCCCCAACTTAGTGAGACTCAGTTTCAAAATAAAGAATAAAAAAAAAATAGGGCTGGGGGTATAGCTCGGAGGTAGAATGCCCCTGAGTTCAACCTCCAGTACCGCAAAAAAAAGAAAGGTAGTTGGATGGGCACGAAGAGAACGTTGCTGATTTATGTTAATTCAATGGTAACTTCTCAAGTACATGTCTCCTGACATGGAGAAACAGGAGCGGAGCAGATCTGCCTCTGGGGTATTGACAGCCTGGACAGAAAACGATCTGCCATCAGGGCAGTGATGGCCAGGCAGCTGGGGGTGAGGCCACCGCAATTCTAAAGAGAGTTGGGCACAGGGTGCCCGGGGGAACCCCGCAGCTGTGCGGCCCCACCTCCCTCCGGCTGCTGCAGACCCTGCGGCAAGACACACGCCCACCTGGATACCCCGAGGTCCTCTGGGGCCACCGCTCTGCCCCCGCCCCAGGACAGCTGCAGCAGCCACAAAAGCAGCCGGGCCCTTGTGAATTAGCTGAAGTGACACTCATTTTGTGTACACATGTTTACAACCCAGGCCAGATGGCGAAGTGCTGGATTCGTTTCAACGCCACTCGACTGAGCGGGGCTTTGCATGTGGCCCGACAGATATCAGCGAGCGGTGCGACAGAGGAGGGGCAGCCCCTTCCTCAGACACCCACCCCCAGCGCGCTCTCCTCCAAGAGGGTATTTATCAGCCCTTCCTTAAAAGCAGCCTTAGCTTGCCAGCTGTCGGAACTTTTCATCAAATCTCCTGAAAATCCTACAGACAGAAGAAAGACGCATACCCACTCTGATATCTTCCAGACTACGCTCTCCCCCCACCACCTCCTTTTATATTTTTTTCTTTCCTTTTTTTTTTTTTTTTTGAAAAATAAGTAAGTAAATAAATAAATAAAGCGCATTTGATGGGAAGGAGCGTGCGAGTGATCGTCCATGACAGCACTTGTGTTGCCAAATTATTTGTACTGGCAGGAAGAGAGGGCGGACGGAAGGCGGATCACA
>PVLC010011332.1:23419-47564 GCA_004027655.1 Graphiurus murinus
CGGTGCTGGCTGAGCGCCTAGACAGAGTCTGGGGGAAGGGTCTGTGGGATTCTATCTGCTGCCTCCTCACAGAGGGGAAGAGGAAGGGGCTGCCACCTCCTAGGGGACCTGAGGTGAGCCCCCAGCTGGCAGGCCAAAGAGGGAGAGGAAGAGGGTGCAGGAGGATGGTGAGGAGTAGCCAGCCCTGACCCTCACTCAACTGCACCCCCAAACCATCCCAGGCCTAAGGAAGCCCTTGAGAACCGCATGCAACATCCAAAATGGGAATTGAGGAAGGAAGGAGGGAAGGAAGGAAGAAAGGAAGGAAGGAAGGAAGGAAGGAAGGGAGGGAGGGAGGGAGGGAGGGACAAAGACACACACACATAAAGTCAGGGGGCCCCCGACACCCCTTTCTTTGACCTCCCTGGGGGGGAACACAGGCTCGAGCCCTGTGCAGGCTGGATCTGCCTCTGTTTGGCTGACTCTGAGTCCCAGAGGCTGGCACAGCACTCAGCATAACAAATGCACAATAAAAACTTACTGAATTAATGGACTGAAGTTACAATATGGAGGTTTGAAGAAGGAAGAAGGTAAGCAAGGCTGTCAACCTCTAGAATGGCCCCAGAGACCACCTCCTCCAGGTATTCGCATCCTGGTGCCGCCCTGTCCCACACTCTGCCCAGCGGGGTTGGTCCCTGTTACCAAGAGAATGCGGCTGAAGTGAAGATGGGTTATTTCTGAGGTGACGTCATAAAAGACACCGTGGATTAGAAGAAGTCATCTGCCACGTCATGAGAAGCCCTGGGGAGAGGCCATGTGGAGAGGAACTGCGGCTTCCTGCAGGCAGCCAGCAGGACACCAAGGCCTCCCCACCTGCCATCCGAGTGCGCCATATTGAATACGGCGTATGGCTCCTCTAATCCCATCACACCATGATCATGGACCCAGCTGATATCGTGGCTATAATCTCCTAAGAGGCCCACAACCACATCCCCTGAGAAGAGCTGTCCCCGGATTCCTGACTCACAGAATCAACCATGAGATAATAAATGTCTATTGTTTTAGGTCCCTACATCTTGAGGCAATGGGTTATGCATTGCTAGAGAACTAACACAGTGACAGAATGGGGAAAACGCTCGTGCTAGATTGCTACCTTTGCACTCAGCCACGAGGCTACACTTTGCCCCCGTCTCTGATCCTGTGGTACAAATACCTCTTTAAAAAGAAAAAGAAAAGGCGGTAATATCTACCTTGTAATAAAGATAATGGATTGCACGCGTTTTGAGATCCTTGCACCTTTCAATTTGAAATTGCTGCTCTTCATGTCCGCTCAGAACTCCCCTCTGATACTTCCCCTTTGACCCCATTTCTTTTATGACCTTTCTTGATATTTCTGTCTCATAAGTGTGTTTATTTTTATACTTTCATTAGTGCATTGTAATTATGCATCCTAGTGAGATTCGAGGTGATACATTTGTACTCGCATACAGTGCTGGGTGAGTTTCCCTGTGGGTCCCCTCGCTGTCTCCCCGCCCCCACACACTTAGTGAGATCGGGAGTGATACCCTCATATATATGGACACCACATTATTTTAACTCTTTCCTTCCTTGATCCTCTTTCTCCCCCTTCCCACCTCCCAACCCTAATGCCCTCCCACTGGTCTCTCTTCATTTATCCAAAGTCCCTCTCGTTTCCTATTTTTCTCTCTAGCTTCTGCATATGACTTTTCTTTTGTCTCATTTTGTCATTGGACTTGCCCAGGTACTTCGCCGGCCCCAGTGATGAGGACGGCGTCTGGCCTGTTCTAGGGACTCAGTAATCAGATGAATGAATGGAGATACAGCCTAGGCCTCCATGCATGCTGCGTATGGCGGTTCTAACGGGGAGCCGGGCTGAGCTCTCCTCCCCAGCCCTCTCCCCTGCAATCAGGGCCCAGGGTGGGGTGGGTGGGGGAAGAAGAGAGAGATCCACTCGTCGTCGTTATCGCCAGAGCTAATGAGCTGGGACTGAGAGGGAAAATGAGAGAATTGTGGGATTGAGGAGGAAGGAGACTTTTCCTTCCCTGGCCTTGATTATTTAGAAGACGCAGCTGCAAATTGAGAGTGAGTTGGTTTTCCCTACCCAGTAATGAGCCCAAATGCCAGAAGAAAGGGCTGGCTAGAAAAGACAGGCTTTTCCTGCTCTCCTTTGGCAGGCAGGAGCCAGGGAAGGTAGGCGGTTCCAGAAGAGAAGTACGATTCAACCTCTGGGCAGAGCCAGATTTGTCTGGCTGCCGCCATCATCGGAGACCCTTGAAGTCCTAAAATCCTGGCACTTGCCTGGAGCTAGCACCATGAGCCCCTGCTCCCCTCCATGTAAGACGGGGCCCCTGGGAGCACCTTGGTTGTCAAAGGGTGACAAAGCGTTCCTCCAGCCCCTGATGGGAGAGGAAGCAACAGGATGGTTCCCATCATGACTCTGCCCAGCCTGATTCGGAGTCCCCTCGTTGAGAAAACGCTGGCTGTGACCACTTAGAGTGGACCTGCAGAGCAAGACGTCCCCACACAGGGGACACCAAGAAGCATGCCCAGGCCCTTAGGACACTGCTTTCAAGGGTATTTAGATGTTGCAAATAAAAGTGAGAATAAATATTCAGAAAAATTTGGAGTTTGGATAAATGGCAAATCGTTAATATAAATAGATCCCATTGGATGCAGGAGAAATACTTATAATAACAATTGTTTGTCATCTGGAATTCAAATTTAACTTGGCATTCGGTATTTTATCTAGCAATGTTGCAACAACCCCTCAGCAACCTGCCTTTCCCACCCTCTCCAGTCCCCTACAGCCACAGGAGTGGGGCAGGGAGGACAATCGTTCAAGATCCCAAAGCCCTTCTCCATGTCTAGCTTTTGTGTGTGTGTGTGTGTGGTATTGGGGATTGAACTCAGGGGCATTCTACCTACGAGCTACACCCCCAGCCCTATTTTTTATTCTTTATTTTGAAACCGAGTCTCACTAATTTGCGGAGTGCCTCACTAGGTAGCTGCATGTCTAGCTTTTGAGAGACACAAAGACCGAGGGTGCTGTCCCAGTGACTTCTGCTGCACAGCCAACTTAGTGGCTCAAATCAACTACTTCATTATGATCAGAGAATCCAGGAGAATTTGAATCCAGGGTGCAGCAGGGATGGTTTATCTGTGCTCCATGACCTCTGGGGCGTCAGCTGGGAAGATTCAATGGCTGGGAACACTCAGGGCTGGAGGTTGGAATCACCTGGGGCCAGGTGCCTCACCTGTCTGCTGGTGGATGCTGACTGGCACGTGGTACCTCGGCCACTTCTGTACCTAGCCTCCTCGTATGCCTTGAGCACCCTTCCAAAATGGCTGCCTCTGGGGAATGGCACTTCTTTTTTTTTTTTTTTTTTTTTTCTTGCGGTACTGGGGACTGAACTCAGGGGCATTCTACCTCTGAGCTATACCCCCAGTCCTATTTTTTTTATTATTTATTTTATTCTTTTTTTTATTCACTAAGTTGCAGAGTGCCTCACTAGGTAGCTGAGGCTGGCTGCGAACCCAGATCCTCCGGTCTCAGCCTCCCAAATGCTGGGATTACAAGCGTGCGCCACCACGCCCAGCTAGAGTGGCATTTCTTACCATGGTAGCTCATCCTAAAGATGAGTGTCCCAATATGCCCGAGCAGAAGTGGTGGAGCCATTTCCAGCTGAGCTCCGAAGCCTCGTGGTGTTACATCTGCCATGATCTATCGGGGAACACAGTCCCAAGTCCACCCAGATTTAAGGAGTGGGGAACAGAGCCATCTTGTCAATGGTGAGTGTGTCAAAGAGTGGGTGAAACGCTTTCAAAGTACTGGCAGTGGGAGAGAGAAGCTTATGGTGAGGGAGTGGGACTCGGAGTGAGACTGTTGGGGGTAGGAATGTTTTGATGACTTAGGGACCTGAAGAACGAGGCCGCCGTGAAGGCGAAGCGTTGAGAACACGAGGAGACCCGGTGTGAAGTGGACCAGGAGGGCTGGTGCTAAAGTCACTGAAGATGGCAGGGGTTGGGTTCCAGAGGGGGTAGGAGAGACGGCCTCGAGGGGGCAGGATTTGTCAGAAAGCACCAGACATGCTCCTGGGCCTCGGATGGTTCACACAGCGCTAGAGCAAAATCATCTGCCACCGAAATTGCATTCGACGGACACCATCTGCAATGAGCCGGCTCACGGTCTCCCAGGCTCCCTTCCCTCCCACCCATCTGCTCAGCACGCCGAGTCCCTGCATCCCCTGTCTCCACTCGAGAACAGAAACATCTGCCTGCGGCAAGCGCCTTCCTCCCACCTCTGCCCAAGACGGGCTTTGGCTGCCAGCGCAGGGCCCGAGACTGAGTCCTGCAGAACAGCCTCGCTCTGTGTGCGGGGGCCTCCAGGGAGCAGAGAGCATGGTCATAACAGAGGGGGAGGGGAAGCCAGCCTCTGTCCTTTCC
This sequence comes from Graphiurus murinus, assembly GCA_004027655.1. Taxonomy (NCBI): domain Eukaryota; kingdom Metazoa; phylum Chordata; class Mammalia; order Rodentia; family Gliridae; genus Graphiurus; species Graphiurus murinus. The sequence goes on from PVLC010011332.1 coordinate 27,863, forward strand.
ACTCCTGCCCCTGCTTTTCAGGGGATGGGGCAACCTGGAGCCCGGGCCTTTCTGCACGCCGCAGCCCTCCGCCTGGCACCTGCTTCTGGGACGCCGGCGGGCAGGCCCCGTTTTTATTTGCGTCGTTGTCTGCTGGCACCACGTGGAGATGGTGTCTTTTGAAGCCACAGTTAATTGGATTTTCCAGCATCCTCTCTTGCCTGGCCCATCTTTATTAAATGGCAGAGGAGATAGAAGTGGTTGATTACTGCCAAGAAGGACGGTAAGGCCTCTTCGTGGAAGGTAATCAATGCTCTGCCTCCCCCAACATGCCGACTGCTCCTGCCAGGGTTCAGACAGCACGTAGTAGGACTTAGTGGGGCCGCAGAGACGTGAGCTGCCTGTTTCTATTCTTAATGCATCAGGGTGGTATCTAACCTACGTAGCCATGTAATCGTGTGCGCATGCGTGTATGCGCACATGCATGTGCGTGTGTATGTGTGTACAATCAGGGGTGCATCCACGGGCATTCCCACTTGGCTAGGCAGTGACCTGGGGTGACCTGTTACCTGCCCAGAGGCTCACGTGTGCAGAGCCCCGGCTGCTCTGTCTTTGATCTGTTTGGATGGCGACCTGTCTCCAGGGGCCAAGCTGGCCCTGTCTGTCCTGGCATACGTCTGGCCTGCTATTTGCACTCATCTCCTCTCATCCTGTGGGAGAGGGTTAGAGAAGCACTGGAGAGTTTATTCCCCCACTGCCCTAGGCCGCTAATCTCAGGGAAAGGGGTAACTTAGGCAAGACGATGAGGGAGAAACTGGATTGGTGGGAGGTTGATCTCATCCTTCCCTCCCGGGGGAAGTATCACACATCCACACCCTCCAGGGAGGGTGCAAACCAGGTGCAGAGCGGCAAGAGGCTGGGGTGAGCTTGCCTGGCCACCCCAACCCTCCAATGGGTGCCTCCCCAAGGAAAGAGCGCACCAGGGTAGCCTGCTAGTCCAAGGGAGGTGGGACTCAGGGTGCAGGACCTCATCTTAGCCACAGCCTGGACCCAGGCTCGGTAAGTCAGGCCTCAGCCAACCTGCAGGGGATTAACCTGGTTTATCAGCTGCCCAGCTGAGGCCATGAGGCTATTTCTGCACAACTTTACCACACCTATGACTGACAGACAGGGGGCACCTTGCCCTGCATCCAGAAATGCATTTTTGATGTTTTTAACTTTAAAAAAAAAAAATCAGAGTATAAGTAAAATTTTTTTTAATTTTTAAATTAAAAAAAAATTTTTTTAAATATCAGAGTATAAGTAAATTTTAAAAAGAGTCTCAAACTGACCTTGGTGGCATGTGCCTATAATTCTAGTACTTGGGAGGCTGAGACAGGAGGATAGCATATTTGAGGCCAGCCTCAACAGCTTAGTGAGGTCCTCAGCAACTTAGCAAGATCCTTGGCAATTTAGCGAGGACCTGTTTTGAAATAAATAAATAAAAAGAACTGGGGGGGGGGGTGTGACCCAGAGGTAGAATGCCCCTGGGTTCAATTCCCAGGAAAACAACAATAAAAAAAAAAAAAAAAACCTCTCAAAGCTTAAAGAGTTTCAAGGCAATGGGATACAGGGGGCATGATGAGGAAAAATACTGATGGGTGTAACCACAGAACTATTAAACAATCCTGTGTCATAAAGTGTGATTAGCGAACAGAAACAGTACCATAGCACCTGCTAGAGATTAAACTGAAGCTTCAGTCTCATTTCTTTATGATGCTGAAGCCAACCCCCATGGAAGCAATGTGTATAGGAATTTAGAGCAGCTTCCCCTGGCGGAGAGGTGTGTGTGTGTTGGGGGGGGGGGGGCAGGCAGTCATCGCTAAAAGGATGCCAAGAATTAGATGGCTGGGGTCCAATTGAGAAAGGAGTAGGAACCGGGAAAAGAGTTCATCTCCAAGTTTAGGCCACCCTCATATGAGGTCCAACTTGCAGAGCCAGCCCAGAACGAACTACAGCAAAGACACCATTCCTGCATCCAGGAGCTCTCTGACATGGAACCATTTCCAGTACCTTGGTCCAAGGCTCAGTGTGAGCAGGAGCCGGGTTAGCTGCTCCTGCAAAGTCAAGTCCGGCAGGGGTCCGGCTGCTGTATTGACAGAGCCTGCGGGCCAGCCAGTCCTCTGAGCCTGCAGGTGAGAAACGATTTGGCCTCCAGGAAAGATGCTTTCACGTCCAGGTGCCCCGTTGTGCTCTAAAAGGACCAGGATGCTTAAACCAAAAACCAGGACATCCACCGAGGGATCTGGCCTTTGGGACTGGACCATGGGCCTTACGGTGCCTGGAGCTAGGACAAGGGAAAACAGACATCCTTGTCACCAAAAAAGAGGGAGGGGGGAATATTGGAGGTCCTCACTAGTCAAGGAAATTTTGAATTAGAAAAAAAAAAAGATAATAAGACACTATAATGTGAAGCCATTTAAAAGATGGAAAGATATAAATGCTTGATTGCAACTTTATATTTAAAAAGAAATGACAAATAATGAAGCAGTTGTTTTAGCCGGCATTGAACAAAAGCAGGCTCTGAATGCAGTTCCTTTTTAATTCTTCAAATGAACAAAGAATAAAATGTTGATTTGAGGGGCCTAATTTTTTCTGACAAGATTGTCTGATAGCACTATACAGCAGCCTTGATTCTTCGTTTGACTTTCGCAGCGCAATCAGAAACAGGACATCTTTGCAGAAAAATATATATATTTGAAGGAGTCATCAATTTTCCCAATGGCCTGTCTTAATCTTCTAAAACTCGGATCTCTCTCTTTTGAGGCGCCTGTCATTTCATCAGCCTGGGAGATGTTCTCTTCTGTAATTGTTAAGTAGCTGCAAGTGCTGATGTATCCTCACTTGCCAGCAAGCCCCCCATGGGAGTCAAGTCACTCTCCATGATCACGGTGATCAACCTCAGGAAACTTTGCATCTTTTGCAAAACTTGGAATTATCGTGCATTATACTTTAGAGTGTTTGCAACATCGGGGTGACTGTGACAGACTGGCCCACAACTACATTGATGAAAGATAAAACGATATGCTGGCGTTAAGTGCGGAGGATGTGGGAGTCCAGGCATTGTATTTTATAAGAAGTCAGCTCATGAGCAGATATTTTTGTGTTAGGACAACATCGGTTTTCCTGTGCAGCCATACAACTTCAGGGATCCAGATCATGGAATTCGGAAAATAAGAACTCCTGTACATGACAAGGGTCGTTAACCACAATATGCAAAGAGTTCATGCAAAGCAATGTGAAGGGGAAAAAAAGGACAGAAATAATCTTTTATGAAAAATAAGAAAGATGCTAATAACTATGGGGGAAAATATTTCACTTCATTGTAAACAAATGCATAACAAAGCAATATTTCACCATCAAATGAATGTTTTTAAATTATAATTCTCAATGCTGCTAAGGCTGGCGAAGAACTAGGTCTTTCCGATACACAGCTCTGAGGTGTAAATTGGTACCGGCTTCCCAGAAAACAAATGCAAAGCTGTATCCAGCCTTCAAATTATTTCAGCTGCATCATAATTTTTTTTTTTTTACAAAGTCCCATGTTGCCTGGGCATATCCTCACAGCATTCTTAAAATGAACAAAGACTAAATCAAATGTTGATTTTGAGGGCGTAATTTTTCTGGGGGAAAAAAAAAATCTCGTCTAGTGGCACAAAACAATATCCTTCACTTTGAGTGAAGTTAATTGCTTTTCAGCTCTCTCAAAAGTTTGATCTCTCACTCGGAGGCCACTTTGCACAGGAAATAAAGACTTTCCTCTCTGGAGGGTCCCCACAGGAGGGGCAGGAAGCTGAGCAGAGCGACCTCCAGGCACCAACGCAGAAGAGCAGAATAGCTCCTGCCCCGCCAACGGCTCCTGCTGGAGGTTTCTCTGCAGCAAAGTCAAACGGCTGTATGTGACAGGTCTGTGTCCCGCTCCCAGGTATCGAGAAGCCAGACGCTAAGCCCCCGATGGACCGGTGTCCACCAACATGTGTGCACAGTGGGAATCTCTAGGTGGCAGGGTTAGGGAGTGTTTAAACACTCTTCTGATTTTCTGTGGATTTATCCATTCCTACCATGAACAAGCATCACATTTACCAGCATAAAAGGAGATTTTTTTCTTTTAAAGGAGACAAAGGCAATAGCAAGAACAAAGCCCAGAAATAGAACTGGGAGGAGAGGTACAGAGAAAATGTCAGGACGATTCGGAGGCTGGAAGCTTCAATAGCAGGTGGGTTGGGGGAAATCAGACCACGAGGGTCCAAAATTATCTGCACTGAAAGAGCATTTGTTCCTGTAGGCAGTGAGAGCCGGCAGCCTGAGAAGGCCATGCCATGTAGGGCACAGTGGGGGAATAGAATGTTCTTTGGAGAAATCATTGGGCTGCTGAATCAACCCTTACCTGAAGCAAACTCTACCATTAGACTTTTTGGGCATACACATCAACGAATTCTCTTTAATTTTTAATCCACTTTGAGTCAGGTCATCCATTACACACACACACACACATACACAACAGCTGGTAGAGTTCCAAAAGGAATATGGCTTGAGTCAGATGTTAAGGTCAATCTGCCACTTTCTGTCCCCATTAAAACAGGACAAGTGTCTTTTAGCCCTAAATAATTTGCTGAACTTTCATCTTCCTGTTGGCTGGAATGGGATGCTGTGGTCTCTCTCACCAACATATGGACAAATATTTTCTGGGTAGAATAAGATGCCTAAGCTGGGCATGGTGGTGCATGCTTGTAATCCTAGTACTTGGGAGGTTGAGACAGGAGGATTGCAGGTTCAAGGACAACCTTGGCAAATAGTGAGACTCTCACCAACCTATTGAGACCCTGTTTCAAAATGAAAATAAAAAATAGGGTGGAGGGTATAACTCAGAGGTAGAATGCCCCTGGGTTCAGGTTCAATGCCTAGTACCAAAAAAAAAAAAAAAAAAAATCTAGCTGAGCGTAAGATTTTAATTTCACCAGCCCTCCTTGTGAACGCAACAGCTATTTGTCTGGCTCTGGGGCTACATTGCATATGAGGGTCAAATCTGCAGGAAAGGGAGGGTCAGGTCTACAAGAAAGTGTGGGACAGGCAAAGAAGGACAGGCCACAGGAGTCCTGTTCCCACTGCAGTGTGCACAGGAAGCATGGGGAGGGCTTACAGTGCAGATTCTTTTTTTTTTTTTTTTCTTTTTTTGCAGTACTGGAGATTGAACTCAGGGGCATTCTACCTCCGAGCTACACCCCCAGCCCTATTTTTTATTCTTTATTTAGAAACAGAGTCTCACTAAGTTGCGGAGTGCCTAACTAAGTAGCTGAGGCTGGCCTCGAACCCAGATCCTCCGGTCTCAGCCTCCCAAATGCTGGGATTACAAGCGTGGGCCTCACCGGGCTTTACAGTGCAGATTCTAACTCAGTAGGTCTAGCATTCCCATTAAGCCTCCAGGTGATGCTAAGGCTGTCAGGAGCTAGAGGCAGGTCAAAGAACACCCTGCCCTGTGGGCCTCCCTGCATCTGAGCATCACATTTAAAGAGTTTGGTCTCTGGTATCAAATGTTCCCTTCCCACTGCCCTTACCAGCCAGGTGGCCTCCGCAAATTACTTATCCTCTCTAAACCTCCCATGTAAGCGTGGGACAAGGATCGTACCAACCTGTGAGATTTGCTATAAGAAGGCAACCATGGGAAGACTTCGCATAGTGCCTGGCGTATATAGTAGGTGCTTACTAAATGGCAGCGCTGTCTTCTTATTGTAACCTGGCGGAAAGCCCATGTGGTCTAGGATTTGAGTAATGTTACAAGTAAATGCCACTTTGTTCTTTGTTAGCCAAGAATAAATGAAATGCAATTAAAAACCTCCTTTGGAACCTTTCAAAGAACATCAAAGGTGATTGCATTCATCCCCCGTAGCCAAACTCCAGAAACATGATTCTCTCATTTCCACACTACTAGCGCCCCAGGCGCTCTCTCCCACCTCGCTCTGGCTGCACAGTTCGTGCCAGGTGTCTGCTTAGTTCCCTGGCCTCCTTCCTGGCCTGGCCTTTGCTTCGCTCTGCTGGGGTGCGGAGGGTGCTCAGTTTTATTTTGTATCTCTGTTACTCCCCAGATTCTGCATGACCAGGAGGACCCAAGAGCTGGCTGGATGGATCCACTGGCTCTCCTCTGGTGAAGAATGGAAAAACGCTAACCCAGGTGACGTTATCCAAAACCAGACTTCGCAGGCAACTTATCCAGGAGCCAGTGGGACTGGTGTGGAGCAAGGCTGTACTAGAGACCCCGCTCCTCTTCCTCTCCTGGCTCTGCCTCCCCTAAATTGGCCTCAATTTCAGGTTCCACAAGAACCTGGTGGGTACGGAGAAAGAATGGCATCCTAAGAGATCAAGTCAAAGCGCAGGCGCCCATCGAGGCTCTTGGTTCTGATTGGCCCATTTTGGGTCATGTGCCCATCCCTGAGCCAATCCCAGCAGCCAGAGGGTGGGAGCCACTCATTGGCTTAGCCTAGGTCACGTGTTCCAGGTCCCTGGGGGCGGAGCCAGCCTCAACAACTTTAGGCCTGAGAGCAGAAGGGTTCCCACGAGAATCACGTGCTGCTCTCCCGGAAAGGAGAATGGACACTGGGCTAGAAGAGCCACACTCGCATAATCCACCATGCTGGGAAATCTTTCTTCTGCAGAAGCCTAGGAAGGAGATGTTTACAAACGCCGGCAGCCAGGGAAGCGAGAGTCGCTGGGCTGAGATGCCCGGAGTGGGCTACTTGTGGATTCACTGATGGTCAGTGTGTGAACAAAACGTCCACGTCTCAAAGTCTAGGTACCAAAAGCTGCGGGCCGTTCCCCATTCTGAGCATGCCACTTCCCTGCTCAGAATCGCACCATGGGGCTGGGGTGTGGCTTAGTGGTAGAGCGTTGCACAAGGCCCCGACCCTGGGTTCCATCCACAGCACCATTAAAAAAAAAAAAAAAAAAAAAGACTCCCTATGATATCAAAACCCAACTCCTCTGCCTAACATTCAGATTTCTTCATGACTTCACTCAACCTACCAAAGCAACGCACATCCCCACAATAGACTGTTCCACTGCCCCAGAATGGCGTCCTTTTTCCTGCTTCTCCGCATGCGCGGTCTCATCTCTGCGCCTGCGCCATGGCCCCCCAGCCGCCTCTGTCTCCAAATCCAGGCTGAGGAAGCCCTGGCGGAGCTGGTGGGTGGGCTGACTCTGATCCTGACTCTCCCATGAGTCAAGGTCGTCTCGAGGGGCCTGGGTTTTCTCACCAGTTGATGCAGTTGCAGGGCGGCTTCTGCCCACCCGGGTCAAAGGAGTGGTTCTGAGAACTGAGACGAGGTGTGGGAAAGTCTTTTGAGAGGCGCTCTGCCAATGAGAGGGGCTCATCTCTTCTGAAGGACCAGGCCCTAGTCCAGCCACCCCTGTAGGTGTCCCTGACGTCCGCAGTGTCCCTGTGTCTCATGCCTGCTGGCCCTGGGGCCTCCACTCGGAAATGATTCTGAAAACGACCTGGAATCAAGGGGCCCAGTACTCCACCAAAATGCTCGAGAAAGTCCTTCAAACCAAAGGCCCTGGACATAGAGCGGATGCAGGAAGAAACCATTTCCGAGCGTCCCTTCTCTGACTATAGAGATTCTGAGAAGATAGCTGTCACACATCCCCTGCGAAGGGTCTCCAGACAGGGAACACACTTTTAACATTATCTGTAATATTGTAAGAAAATTGTGTGAACAGACTGTATAAGTCAGCTCAAGCTGCCGTAATAAAATACTGTAAAGCAGGCGGGGTGTGGTGGCGCAGGCTTGTAATCCCAGTATTTGGAAGGCTGCAACAGGATGATCGAAGGTTCACAGCCAGCCTCAGCTATTTAGTGAGGCCTTCTGCAACTTGGTGAGACTCTGTTTCAAAATAAAGAATAAAAGCCGGGTGTGGTGGCGCATGCTTGTAATCCCAGGATTTGGGAGGCTGAAACTGGAGGATCCAGGTTCACGGCCAGCCTCAGCTACCTAGTTAGGCACTCCGCAACTTAGTGAGACCCTGTTTCAAAATAAAGAATAAAAAATAGGGTGTAGCTCGCAGGTAGAATGCCCCTGAGTTCAATCCCCAGTACCACAAAATAAATAAATAAATAAATAAATAAATAAATAAATAAATAAATAAATAAATAAATAAAATAGGGCTGGGAGTGTAGCTCAGAGGTGGAATGTCCTTGAGTTCAATCCCCAGTACCAAAAAAAATTATATATATATATATATATTACATTATATATTATACATTATATATTATACATTATATATAATTTATACACACACACACACACACACACACACACACACAAACACACATGCATAATATATATATACAGTTTAAACAGGTAAGTTAAACAACAGACGTTTCTGTCCCCTCTGTTCTGGAGGCTGGAGGCTGAGATCAGGGAGCCAGCCTGACAGTGCTTTTGTGAGGCCTCTCTTCTTGGCCCAAGGACGGCCATCTCCTCTTTGTGTATTCACACGGTTTTCCCTCGGGGGGGGGGGGGGGGTCTGCAGCCTCATTTCTTCTTCTCATAAGAACCCAAGCCGCATAGGATTAGGGCCCACCCTGATGACCTCATTTTACCTTAATCACCTCTGTAAAGATCAGACCTCCAAACACAATCACATCCTAGGGTACTGGGAGTGAAGCCTTCAACATACAAATTTGGAGGAACACAGTTCGACTCACATGACACCTGCTTACCACAGAGAAGGGGTACGAGCCCGCTCTGGCTGCTGTAACAAGACAACCCAGAAGAGCAGCTTAAACCGCAGACATTTCTGTCCCCCAGGTCTGGAGGCTGGAGGCTAAGGTCAGGGAGCTGCTGAGCTAGGTCCTGGCTTGGCTGCCGTCTCCTGATGTCCTCACACAGAGAGAGCCAGCAAGCTCTAGAGTGTCTCTTCTAATACAGCCACTAATGCCACTGCACAAGCCCCACCCTCATGACTAAATACCGCTAAATACCTCCCAAATGCCCTGTCTCCAAATGCCATCGCCCTGCGGGTTAGGGCTTCAGTACAGGCATGAGGATGAGGGAATAAACATTTAGTCCAAAATCTTGTCAGAATCTTTCATACTTTCCACTAAAAGTCCTGTCCTGCCACCCCCACTCCCATCCCCACTCCCCCTCCACCTGATTAAGCTGCTGTACAAACCCTCACCCCTGGCTATTCAAAGAGTGGGTCTTTATAGAGCCCTCCCCTGTGCATGCCAAGTGAACCTTGACTTCTCTCCTCAGTTAATTTGCAGGCCCCTGACCCATCATAGCTACATTGATAGAGGAAAAGTCAAGTATTGTACGGGTTGCAAATATGCATTTCTTATTTCCTCAATAAAATTCCTGAGAGGATAAGGAATGTCCTCACCCATATCTGGGTCCACAGATGGCACCCCATCCCCAGATCTTCCTTTCTTCTGAATGGGCAAAGTCATGAATGTCAACACAGAGGAATAAACATCTTTTTTTCTTCTTTTTGGTATTGGGGATTGAACCTCGGCACATTCTACCTCTAAGCTGCACCCCCAGCCCTATTTTATTTCTTTCATTTGGAACAGGGTCTCAGCTAAGTTGCTGAGAGCCTTACTAAGTTGGCCTCAAACCTGCAATCCTCCTATCTCAGCCTCCCAAGTACTAGGATTACAGGTGTGTGCCACCACACCCAGCTGAGAGCTAAACACTTTTAACCACGGCCAGAAACTGCCACTGCTCCTGTCACCTCCTCCACCACATGCATTAACTGGGCAAGGAGGAGAGAGAGAGCGAGACCCGGGGGATCAGAGCCATTCTTTAATGAAGTCATCTCGTCCCCTCCTTCCGGTGCCAGGCAATGAATAAATTTGCAATCACCATCTCAAGGGTGCGAGAAATGGTGCATGACTTTATTTTCTTTAAGTCAAATTCTATCTGACTCTGAGCCCCATCCCATGAGGATGGCGAGAAGCAGGATCCTGTTCACTGTTGGGGCTCCCTCGCTTCCTCCCAGGGTCACAGGAAGGAGACGGCAGTCCTTGCAAAAGAAAACTTTGGGAGGAGCCTGCGGTCTACACTGGCAACAGAGCAGCTCTCCAACATCTGTGCTGGGTTAAGGCTTGGGCTCCGTTGAGGTGGGGAGCCCCAGTTTCTGGCACTCCACCCACAGGGCACCTTGAGGGAGCTAGTCCCCCCAAAAAAAACCATCTCCTCAGTCTTTTGGGGTCAGTCTTCCTTCTTTGGCTGCTTCGGCCCCTGCCCAGCCTCAGTGCTGGCTTGCTATCTATCTATCTATCTATCTATCTATCTATCTATCTATCTGTCTATCTCTGCCACTCCAGGCAGTGGCGCCATGACCTTGATGAGCCGAGGCTTCCCAGAAGGCCAGGAGGATAGAGATGTTCTTCCCGGCTTCTGCATTCAGCTCTGCAAGCGCCCCGAGACAAGCAGGCAGAAAGACTTCCCCTGGGACGGGGGAGTGGGAAATGCGGAGAACCAAGCCAAATGGCTCCAGACACTCCGAGCCTCCCCCTTCCGAAGGGAACACACAGACTGGTCTCCCAATAGATCTCCCAGTACATCACCATGTCGGGGCGGGGGGTGGGGGGGACTGGGAAAAGAAAACAAGGCGTTGGGAGGTGTGGGGGAGGGGTATCTACAGAACTGGGAGAGAGGGCAGCTGTTGGGATGGCTGGGAGCTGACAAAGGAGAAGCGGCTTAGCCAGGTGTGGTGGTGCACACTTGTAATCCCAGTACTGTGGGAGGCTGAGACGGGAGGACGCAGGTTCAAGACCAGCCTCAGCTACTTGGTGAGACCCTGTTTCAAAATAAAAACACATTAAAAGGACTAGAGGTATAGCTCAGAGGTACAATGTCCCTGAGTTTAACCCTCAGTTCTAAATAAATAAATAATAAATAGATGTTCTTTTTGTGGTGGTGCATGCTTGTAATCCCAGTACTTGGGAGGCTGAGACAGGAGGATCACAGGTTTGCAGCCAGCTTCAGCTACTTAGTGAGGCTCTCAGCAACTTAGTGAGACCCTGTTTCAAAATAAAAAAATAGGGCTGGGGGTATAGCTCAGAGGTAGAAGGCCCCTGGGATCAATTCCCAGTACTGCAAAAAAAAAAAAAAAAATTCTTTTAAAAAAGGAGCAGTGGCTTTCCTAAAGATGAGGCCGTCTTCCCTTTCCTCTCTCCCCTCCATCACCTCAGCCTCCCTCTCCATCCTCTCCTTTCCAGGCCCCTCCCCTCTCCTCTTGCAGCACAGCTCCTGTTCAGTCATGTGCCATGTATGCGCAAACACTAAGACAAATTCACCCAAGGGACGAAAGGGACAGGGCAGCTATGACCGTGGCCTCCCTGCCATGTCTAACTTCACTGTGGAAGTCCTGCAGGGCAGCTGCTGCCCCTCTGAAAATGCCAAGCTCCTGCCCAAGGCTAGGTGGTCACCACGACCAGAACTTCCCGCCCAGGGCACGCTGCACCCCCATCCTCCCAAGCGACAGGTGCCAGGGGAGCTGGAGGCAATGTCTGGTGACATCTTGAAGCCCAAGCTGTTGCTCTGGATGCCCCAGGCCTCCTAGCTCAAGAAACTCATGGCAGTCCAGACGTTCTCCCAGTCTCTTCTTCTAAGACCTGGCCTCCGATGTAGGAAAATCATCTGCCTTCTCCAGGCGCACTCGCACACACACACACATACACACAGTAATAACAGCGATTAGCAGAGTGTCAGGATTGATCGTTCAGTTGCTCTGATAATGGGAGCATCCTCTTTACAGAGAAAGAAAGGAAACCCAGAGCACAGATCAGAAGCCTGAGAGCAGAGAAAGCCTCAGGGTGTCAAATGGACTTTAAGGCTGCAACTTTGTTACAGGGACAGGAGGGAAGAACTGAGGCTGCAACTTTGTTACAGAGACGGGAGCTAAGAAACAAGACATCCCTACCCAGAGCAGGATTAGCCAGGAGGACTGACAGCTCCTGCACTCTTCAGCCAAAGGTAGAAAGTAAAGCCCTGAGCCAGGTGTGGTGGCGCACGCTTGTAATCCCAGTACTTGGGAGGCCAAGACAGGAGGATTGCAGGTTTTCCGCCAGCCTCAACTACTTAGTGAGACCCTCTGCAGCTTAGTGAGACCTTGTTTCAAAATAAAGAATAAAAAATAGAACTGGGGGTGTAGCTTGAAGGTAGAATGCCCCTGGGTTCAATCCCCAGTACCACACGCACATACAAAAAAAAATTTTTTTTTTAAACAGCTGCATTGCTGAGGCTGCCCTCAAACCTACTATCCTCCTGGCTCAGCCTCCCAAGTACCCAGATTATAGGCAAGCGCCATCATGCCCAGCTGGATCTGCAATTCTAATAGCAGCCAAGTGATGAGGATGCTCTGGTCCATGACCTCGTGTTGAGAAGCAAGGCGTGAGGGCTGTTCCAATCTCAAGCAGGTTAAACTGGCATGTTAAGCTGACCAGCACAGCTTCATGTCCTCAAAGCCCCTTCCTGGGCTCTCAAAAGGATCTGCAGACCCCGGAGGCCTGCTTGGCCTCTGACGGGGATCCAACCCAGCTGCCTGCATGTGATTGGACCTTGCAACGCTGCGCGCTGCAATTGCTGGCACCGAAGCAGCTTAGAGAACCAGAGGGACTGAGCAAAGTAATACCCACACAGCCTGGGGGGAGTAAATAATAAACGTCGGATCTATAAGTAATTACTTTTTAATTAATTAGGAATGATGAATAGCAAAGACCCAGCAACTCTCAGGTGGAGGGTGTGGACTGTAATGGTCTCCTTCCTTGCTCTGCTCAAATTGATTTGCTGAGGGGGGAGGTAGAGGAGAGGGATCACCCCACCCTGGGTCTGGGGGCTGGAGGAAGGCAGGGCAGGAGGGAAGGGGCAGCCCCTCCCAGGGTTGAGTCCCAGGAGCCCCCAGCCAAGGTTGGAAATTCTCTCTGCCTCATTGCAACAGCCTCCTCCCTGGAGAAAAGACAAAAAAAAAAAAAAAAAAAAAAAAAAAAAAAAAAAAAGCTGCATTCCTCTCTCCCTAACTCTTTTCTAACTTCCCTAATTAATCTTCCCAGGCCTCTTGGGGGCCAGTGAGGTGCTCCTTCCCCTCCCCCAGCAGGAGCAAAGCCTCTGTGCAGGGGACTGCTCCACGCTCAGAATGGCTGCGCAGCAGAGACTTGAAGACTCTTCCCAAAGGCGAACCTGGGTCTGGAGCCCAAGAAGGAAGGAGGCCAGGAGACCCCAGGTGAGTGGAGGAGTCTCCTGTTTTCTCCTGTTTCCTGCTCACCCAGTGCCCTGAGCAGCATGAACCCCAGACCCACAGGAGATGGAACCCAGGGGCACTCTACCTCTGAGCTAGACCCCCAGCCCTATTTCATTTTTTAGCTTGAAACAGGATCTCAGTGGCTGAGGGTTTCTCTAAATTGCTGAGGCTGGCCTTGAACCTGTGATCCTCTTGTCTCAGCCTTCCAAGTACTGGGATTATAGGCGTGCACCATCACACACTGGCCTCACTACCACTTCTGTGTGGTGGGCTGAGCCCGAAGGCAAGGCCATTCTGGACTTTCACCCCCATACTGCATGCTGGAAGGATTAAATCATCCTTCCAATACTCCGCTTCTTAGTTTGTAAAGGAGGTAACATTGGATCTACAATGGTGACCACAGATTGCCACCTGCAAGGGGCCCTGGCTCCCAACACTGTACACCTCTCCCCAGGGATCCTTCCCCAGGTTCAATCTCAGAGTTCAACCAGAAAGCAAGTAGGAGCCGGGTGTGGTGGTGCGCGCTTGTAATCCCAGCATTTGGGAGGCTGAGACTGGAGGATCCGGGTTCAAGGCCAGCCTCAGCAACTCCGCAACTTAGTGAGACCCTGTTTCAAAATAAAGAATAAAAAATAGGGCTGGGAGTGTAGCTCAGAGGTAGAATGCCCCTGGGTTCCATCTCCAGTGCTGCAAAAAAGAAAGAAAGCAAGTAGGGACAATGGCTTTCTCAGGCCTTTGAAGAAAGGCTGAGGTAAGAGTGGGGTACACACGCAGCACGAAATTTAAGCAGCACCCACCCAGCTCAGACTGTTTGCCCGACTGCCTCCCCTGCAGGTGAGCTCACCCGGGTGCTTATACGACATCCCTGCACACCTGTGATGCTAAAGAGGCATGACGTCAGAGGCCTGGGTGGGGGGTCCACCAAGTTCTGAGCAGCTTTGAGGAAGGAGAGAAAGTTGGATAGCCCAAGAGGGGAAATCAGGATAGGAAGGGAGAGGACCCACCTTCTCTGCCCGGCCAGGTTCCTTGCACAACTCTGAGGAAAGCTCTTCTGCCCCCCAGTGCTGAGGCAAACTCTATTCCTGTACCTGCACCGAACTGGCCTGGGCAGGGAGGATGGAGAATGTTAACTAGTCCAGATCCAACTCTGCTGTGCCTCTATCCCGGGCCTGTGGGATGCTGTCTTTACTGGAAACTTAGATAGGTTTTCTCATTGTGGATTTGGGTTTTTCTTTTGCATTAATTTTTATTTTAAGATAAATTTCATGAAGCCAGGTGTGGTGGTGCACGCCTATAATCCCAGTATTTGGAAGGCTGAGACAAGAGAATCACAGGTTCAAGGCCAGCCTCAGCAACTTAGAGAAACCCTCAGCAACTGAGATCCTGTTTCAAACTAAAAAATGAAATAGGGCCGGGCGTGGTGGCCCACGCTTGTAATCCCAGCATTCGGGAGGCTGAGACCGGAGGATCCGGGTTCGCGGCCAGCCTCAGCTACCTAGTAAGGCACTCCACAACTTAGTGAGACTCAGTTTCAAAATAAAGAATAAAAAGTAGGGCTGGGGGTGTATCTCGGAGGTAGAATGCCTCTGAGTTCAATCCCCAGTACCAAAAAAAAAAAAAAAGAAATAGGACTGGGGGTCTAGCTCAGAGGTAGAATGCCCCTGGGTTCAATCTCCAGCACCCAATTAAAAAAAAAATCATTAAGCCAGGTGTGGTGACATACACCTGTAATCCTAGTACTTGGGAGGCTGAGACAGAAGGATCACAAGTTAGAGGCCAACTTAATAAGACTTTGTTTAAAAAAAATAAAATAGGGCTGGGGTGTAGCTCGAAGGTAGAAAGTCCCTCGATTCAATCCCTAGTACTTCCCCCATTTTTTTTTCATTGAAATTGAATTATACCTTTCTTAATTACTGTTTTTAGTAAACCCCCCCCCTTCCTGCTAAATATGCCAAACCCAGCTCTATTGCCACCCCAGCCAAGCCTCAGCTTCCTCCTCCATAAAATGAACTGCTGGTGCCTCTGCAGGGAGAGAGAGGGAGAGGAGGAGTGGATGCCAGCTTCGGCATGGCAGAGAAGTAGCAGGCAACAGAAGCCGGGGAAATGGCAGCTGCCTGCTCCTCCTCCTCTTCCCCAGTCCCAGCCCCTGGCTGCAAAGCAGCCTGGCCCAGCAAGGACCACCAACTTCTCAAAACTCCTCCCCAGGTCCTTCTTTGGTGAGAGGAGAAATGAACTACAGACTCAGTGTGAGAAGGGAAACCAATCGTTGTGGCAGTGTCAGACCAATTTGTTTGTGTTAATTGCAGACAATTAAACTTCTTTTCCTCTTTTTTTTTTTTTTCTTAAGTTACCCCAGGTCAAGCTGGCTCTCTTACGGAAGTTGATTTCTGGCCCAATGGTAAGAAATGCCTTCATTTACCCTCACCTGACGTGGAAGGAGAAAATGGCTATCAGTGACGCTGAGGACTAAGATATCAGAAATGCTAAGGACTAAGATATACGCAGAAGGGCTGGAAGGGCAGGTCAGTCACAATGGATGACAGGGACAGTCTGACAAGCAAGGGACCCCAGGAGGCCTGCCTGTGTGTGTTGAGGGGGGAGCCCCAGGCCAGGCAGGCTGCTGTTTCCTGTGCGGCCCAGGACCCGCTGTGTGGCATCCCCCCGAGCTCATCAGAAATGCCACATTGCAGGAGCAGACGAGACTGCTGAGTTAGAATCTGCATTTCTGCGGGACTCCTGCGGACAGTTGTGCGTACAATCTGGTTGCAAGCCAGCCCGTCGAGATCACCTGGATATAGTGTCCCTGGGCACCGCGATGGAGACCTTTTATAGCTTGGGGTCTTCTCTCAGTCATCCTGTCCATTTCCAGAGCACCTGGCCATTCGCCAAGAAGGGTCCTGTCCATGGTTGCATAATGACTGACTCAACCCCAACCTCTCCAGGTCAGTTCTCCACCCACCGCTGGGCTGAGGCTTCAGGACATGTCCTGTGGTACTCAGGTGTACTCAGCCAGTGAGAGACCCCTGGCCAGAGATGGAAAGGAGAATCATCAGGTACTTGTACCCGCTCTCTTTCTAAAAGGCTGCAGCTGATCAAGAACTCTGCGGAGCCAGGCGTGGTGGCGCACGCTTGTAATCCCAGAATTTGGGAGGCTGAGGCCGGAGGATCCGGGTTCACGGCCAGCCTCAGCTACCTAGTGAGACACTCCGCAACTTAGTGAGACCTGGTTTCAAAATAAAGAATAAAAAATAGGGCTAGGGGTATAGCTCGAAGGTAGAAAGCCCCTGAGTTCAATCCCCAATACCGCAAAAAAAAAAAAAAAAGAAAAAAGAACTCTGCTGGTCTCCTTCTAGTCACATCCGTCTGGCACCCTGTTCCAGGCTAAGCACAGGATGGGTTCTTATAAACGTACCCTCCTCCTGCCTTCCTGTCTCAGGCTGGCCCTGGTGTCCAAGCTCCTCCCTGGACCCCTCACCTCTCATTGCTTCCCATAGTCCTGCTGTCCTACTTGGCCTTGTTGTTTAGGGACACCGGAGCCAAAAGATCAGGAGACAACTGTCCTTGAAAAGATGGGTTGTTGTACTCACGGGTCCCAGGAGAAGGAGTACACATTAGACCCTGGGGGCAGCCAGGAAGCAATGGGGCTGGCTGTGAGGGGTGAGGAGGGGCCTGTGGGCCAGAACCTTTGTTGTGGCAGGGTAAACCAGAAGTAGGACTGAGCTGGCCCCTTTGAGTAAGTGGCATAAAGAACTGCCCCAAGTTATTGGCGTCTGGCCCTGGAGTGAGTTGGGGACGGAGACTCTGGATTGGTTGTTTTGCATTTGAAAAGCTTGTACGTACACACACACACACACACACACACACACACACACATACACACACACACACACACACACACACACACACCAGGAGGGTTCCTCCCAAGGGGGAAAGGAGACGAGAAACTGAGGCAAAGTGACCTGGGCACTATCTAGAACAAGGTCCGTCTAGCCTACACAGTCAGGGCCGATGTTAGGACACCCAGTTTACAGCAGTGGAACGTGCTTGGCATGCCTTCCCGCGGGGCTCAAATAGTACTTCCGTAAACCCTCCTCAGTGAACGCTTTGAGTGCACTGGCTGCTTCCTGCCGGCTCTGACCGAACCAAAAGATGACCGTGCCAACCTTCTCTGACCGTTCTGTCCTGCCCATGGGGGTGCCTGCGTTCCTTGGGCCCTTTGCTCATGGAGTAAGCCGACCACAGAACTTCGTCCTTTTAGAACACCTGTAGAAGGATGTGCATGAATAATAGTTACCCTCATAAATCACACACACACACACACACACACACACACACACACACACACACAGCTGTGCATGGGAAAGGGGAGCAAGAGAACACCCAGAGGGACAGAGGGACTGCAGACCAAGTCCCCTCCCACCCCCTGGGAAAGTGGGTCACCGTCTCTCTTCTGTACCTGCCGCCCAGCCCCCGAACTCAGTGGTGGAGGTCAGGAGTCAAGAATATGCTGAGCGTGCTGCTTGAAGCCTGCAGGCTAATGACGATCAGATTTAATAATTATTAGTGATCTGCACATTTTCTGCCGCCAATGAAATAATTGCATAGGAGAGCTGGTGGAAGGAAAAAAAAAAAAAAAAGAAGCCCATAAATGCCTTTTTCCTTTCAGCATTAAAGCAGCAAAGCTATAAAGCTCACTGCAATTAATTAGCACTCTGTCTTATTAGCACCTCCATCTACTCATCCCCTTTCAATGTGAATTCAATGGGCATTGGGCCGCTCTGCCTGCTGCAGACCCACCTCGAGATGCCCAGGCCTGGGCAGAGCTTGGGAGGGAGAAGCCTTCCTGGGCTGAGGGAGGTTGCCAAGAGATAGCTGCACCTCCACAGACCAGGGGACTGACTCCCCTGGGCACGGAGCCAGTGGTAGTAACCCAGGGAGTCTGGCATTGGCAAAGAATTGCCAGCTATCAGAAAATAGCCAAGGAAAACAGGGGCTGTGCTCCCAGCTCCTGCAGCAAAGGCAGTCCAAGATGAGCTACTGGAGCAGGTTTCATGGGCATGCAGCCAGTGCAACCTCCTGGGCTCCTATACCAAAACGAACCACACACTTGGGACTTGAGGCTCTGAAATTACCTTCTTAAAACTTGAATTTGTGACTTGCAGGGAAAGTCCAATACGACAATAGAGAAGGCATTAGGGTGTTGGGGGCTCCTGTGCAATGGCCCATCTCCCTGTTTTCTTACCTTCCTGCAATGATTCTCAGCTGCCTACGACCATCCCCTCTCCAGCCCATCCCCAGGGAGGTTCTGGTGCCCGAGGGTCATGCCAGGTTTGTCTCTTCTACCCTCTGAATGGCAAGGTGGGGCCCCAAGCAGCTGTGAGGGTCTGCACCCACCCCTCAAGCATCCTCACACAGAAGGAGAGCAACTTACAGTGACTAGAAACTTTGGGACAGGTCAAGAGAGAAAGGGCATAAAAGAAAATAGAATAGAGAAGCCGGGCGTGGTGGCGCACGCTTGTAATCCCAGCATTCGGGAGGCTGAGACCGGAGGATCTGGGTTCGAGGCCAGCCTCAGCTACCTAGTGAGGCACTCCACAACTTAGACTCGGTTTCAAAATAAAGAATAAAAAATAGGGCTGGGGGTGTAGCTCAGAGGTAGAATGCCCCTGAGTTCAATCCCCAGTACCACAAAAAAAAAAAAATGAAAATAGAATAGATGCAAGAGTGGGAACCAGGAGCACATCCCCCAGAGAGACAGGAGGCTGAGATGCGTGCCCCCAACTCCCATCCCCCGGGCTGTTGGCTCCCCTGCGTTTTGTATTGTGATGTCTACCAGCTGGCAAACTCCAGCAGCTTGAGGAACTGTCCAGAACAGAAGAGAGAAGCAGGTGACTGTGCTCAGAGTGGCACACAGTCCCCGGCGGCTGGAGTTGAACCGGTGAGCTTGGACGACACCGAACTGCAGCGCAGAGCTGGCAGAAGGCGGGGCCCTGGCCTCCTAGAGGCAGCAAAAGTGTGGGTGTGTGTAATCCCAGCACTTGGGAGGCTGAGACAGGAGGATCGCAGATTCACGGCCAACCCCAGCAACTTAGCAAGACCCTCCACAACTTAGTGAGAACCTATTTCCAAATAAAAAATAAACTAGGGCTGGGGGGTGTAGCTCAGAGGTAGGACTTCCCAGTACCACAAGGGGAAAAAAATGCATGTGGTCAGACGTGGTAATACACACCTGTAATTCCAATACTTGAGAGGCTGAGGTGGGAGGATCACAGGTTAGAGGCCAACCTCAGCAATTTAGCAAGGCTTTCTGCAATTTAGAGAGATCCTGATTCAAAATAAAAAAAAAAAACAAAATAGGGCTAGGGGTGTAGCTCGGAGGTAGAATGTCCCTGGGTTCAATCCAGAGGAGGAGGAAGGAGGAGGAGAGGAGGAGGAGGAGGAA
>PVLC010011333.1:0-25098 GCA_004027655.1 Graphiurus murinus
CTTTTTTTTTTTTTTTTTTTTTTTGCGGTACTAGGGATTGAACTCAGGGGCTTTCTACCTCCAAGCTATACCCCCAGCCCTATTTTTTATTCTTTATTTTGAAACCAAGTCTCACTAAGTTGCGGAGTGCCTCACTAGGTAGCTGAGGCTGGCCGCGAACCCGGATCCTCCGGTCTCAGCCTCCCGAATGCTGGGATTACAAGCGTGCGCCACCACGCCCGGCTAATGAAGCCTTCTTAATGAGCAGAAAATGATGCATTTTGAAAGATAGATTTCCTTGTCTAACAGGGGTTTGTTATCTTAGAGGGTTCCTGGAGGTCTAAATTTTGCTAGGGTGTAATGTCTCACAGATCACTAGATAAGGTATGGAACTGGAAATATCTGCTGGGAAACATTCCCAAGATGTGAAAGTAGCCATAGAGAAACCTCTGAAGAGTTTTCAAATAGATCTCACAACTGTAATCTCAACTTGAGTAAGAAAAAAAAATTATAATGTGCTTTCATTGGTGTATTATAGTCTCATATCATAATGTATATCATGTTGACAGTGACATGTATGCACAAAGCACTTGGTGCTCCTCCTCCTCTCCATTTCCCCCCTACCTGATACAGGGTACTGAGATTGACGTTGGTATATTCACTTACGTACACATAGTCGATGGTAGTATTTCTGTTAATGAACCTCAGTCTTACTCCTCTCCCTTCCCTTAGACCACCTCTCTTGCTCACTGAAGTTTCTCCTCCATTATTTGGAGTCCCTCTGGTATCCCAGTTACTCCCTAGTTTGCACATATTAGAGAAAACATATGACCTTTCACTTTCTGTGACTGGCTAATCTCACTTAACATAATGTTAAGAAAAATTTTGATATCCAACTTAGGAAGACTTCCCAAGGTTTTTTGTTTTTGTTTTTTTAAGTCTTTCTTAGGATATAAAAAGCAAGAATAATTCATTCCTTTTGTAACAAGGAAGTAAGAAGTATATTTCCAGAAATCACTTAAGAACAATTTCATACCTTCAGAAATACCCTTCTATCTCTAAGCTGCTGAGATCTAGAGCAGGGATGATAGATTTACATAGATTAGTCTCATTTGGACATAAATATTGTGGCTGTATAAGCACTTAAGGCAGGTTCCCAGCTCTAATAAAGTCATTCTCAAGATCTTAGAAAAAGAAGAACAAAACATTCTAAACCAATAAAAGCAAAGAAATAATAATATCAGAACTGAAGTTAATGAAACAGAGAATGAAAGAAACAATACAAAGGACCACTGAAACAAAAAGTTGGTTCTTTGAAAAGATAAGCAAGATTGATGAACTCTTAGTCAAACTAACAAAAAGGAGAGAAGACCCAAAATAATAAAATTAGAGATAAAAAAGGAGATATTGTAATAGACATCACTGAAATCCAGAGGATCATTAGGGACTATTTTGAAAACCATTTTCCCAATAAATTGGAAAATTTAGAAGAAATGAATAAATTTCTACATATCTCTGACTGGCCAAAATAGAACCAAGGGTATATAGAAAACTGAAATAGACTAAAAACAAGCAATGAGATTAAAGCAGTAAGAAAAAGCCTTCCAACAAAGAAAAGCTCAGGGCCAAATGGACTCATAGCTAAATTCTACCGGACCTTTAAAGAAGAATTAATGCCAATGTTTCTCAGAATATTCCATGAAATAGAAAGGAAGGAATGCTTCTAAACTTATTCTAGACCTGATACTCAAACCAGATAAGAACATGTCAAGGAAAGAAAACTACAGACTAATATCCTTGGTGAGCACAGATGCTAAAATCTTCAGTAAGATACAGCAAATTAAATTCAACAACATTCTAAAAGGTTATATATCATGATGAATTTGGTTTCATTTCAGGGATTCAAGGATGGTTAAACATATTCAAGTAAATAAAAGTAATTTACCACATAAATAGAACTAAGAACAACAACAACAACTAAAAACACATGATCATTTCAATAAATGCAGAAAATGCCTTTGAAAAAACTCAGCACCCATTCATGACAAAAACCACAAAGAAGCTAGGAATAGAAGGAACTAACCTCAACATCATAAACCCCAAACCAAGCACAAACCAAGCACAAACCCAAAGTCAACATCATACTGAATGGGAAAAAATGAAAATCATTTCCTCTAAAATCAGGAACAAGAGAAAGATGTTCACTATCATCACTCCTATTCATTATAGTACTTGAAATTTTAGCCAGAGCAATTAGGCAAGAGAAAGAAATTAAGGGGATACCAATAGGAAAAGAATTCAAATTATCACTGTTTGTAGATTATATGATCCTTTACTTAGAAGATCCAAAAAGTCACACTGGAAAGCTTCAAGAGCTAATAAGCTCAGTAAAGTATCAGGACAGAAAATCAATACACAAAAATCAGTAATAAATCTGCTAAGAAAAAAAATCAGAAAAACAATTCCATTCACAAGAGCTTTAAAAATAATTTAGGAGAAAAGTGTGGTGGCACATGCCTTTAATCCCAGTACTTGGGAGGCTAACAGGAGGGTTATAGGTTCAAAATCAGCCTCAGCAATTTAGTGAGACTCTCAGCAACCTAGTAAGACCCTGTTTCAAAATAGGGCTGGGGGTGTAGCTCAGAGGTAGAATGCCCCTGAGTTCAATCCCTGGGACCAAAAAATTAAAAAAAAAAAAGAATTTAGGAATAATCTAACCAAAGAAGTGAAAGACCTCTACAAATAAAATTATAAAATGATGAAAAAAAAGAAGACTCCATATGATGGAAAAACATCCCATATTCATGGCAGAATTAATATTGTTAAATGGCCATACTACCAAAAGTGATCTACAGATGCAGATGCAATCCCCAATAAAATACTAATAATAACCTTCACAGAACCAGAAAAAAAAATTCTAAAATTTATATGAAAGAACAAAAGACCCAGAATAGTCAAAGCAACTCTGAGCACAAAGAGTAATTCTGGAAGCATCACAATAGCCAATTTTAAATTATACTGTGGAACCATAGTAACAAAAACAGCATGGTGCTGGTATAAATATAGAAGTATAGACCAATGGAACAGAATAGAAGGAACAGAGACAGACCCATAAAGCTATAGTCATCTAATTATTGACAGACATATATTGGAGAAAAGATAGACCTTTTAACAAATAGTGATGGGAAAACTGGAAATTCAATGTAAAAGACTGAAATAGTCTCCTACCTCTCACTCTGCACAAAAAAATCAACTGAAAATGGATCAAGGACCTAGGAATAAGACCAGAAACTTTGCAAGGACTAGAAGAAAACACAGAATCAATACTCTACCATATAGGCATAGGCAGTGACTTTCTCAATAGGACACCTATAACTCAGAATCAATAAATGGGATGGCATCAGACTAAAAAGTTTCCACACAGGAAAGAAAATAACAGTATGAAGAAGAACTTACAAAATTGGAGAAAATCTTTGCCAGCTACTTTTTTAACAAAGGATTACCATCCAGAATATATAAATATTCTAATATATAAATACATAAAGAATTCAAAAGACTTAACACCAAAGAATAATCCAATCAATAAATGGACAAACGAACATTTAAAAAAAGAGGTAAAAATGGCCAATAATTACGTGAAAAAAGTGTTCAACATCTTTAGCCATCATGAAAATGCAAAACTACCAAGATTTCATCTTAACCTCATTTAAAATGGCAGTTATCAAGAATACAAATAATAAATGCTGGCAAGGATGTGATGTGTGTGGGGGAAACAGTCATACACTGTCAGTGATTTTGTAAACTAGTAGGACCATTACAGAAATCAATGTGGAGGTTCCTTAAAAGACTAGGAGTGGAGCCGGGCGTGGTGGCGCATGCTTGTAATCCCAGCATTCCGGAGGCTGAGACCGGAGGATCCGGGTTCGCGACCAGCCTCAGCTACCTAGTGAGGCACTCCGCAACTTAGTGAGACTCAGTTTCAAAATAAAGAATAAAAAAAAAAAATAGGGCCGGGGGTATAGCTTAGAGGTAGAATGCCCCTGAGTTCAATCCCCAGTACCGCAAAAAAAAAAAAAAAAAAAAAAAGACTAGGAGTGGGAACACTGTATGACCCAGCTATGCCACTCCTCAGTATTTACCCAAAATAATTAAAGTCAGCATACTATAGTAATACCTACATACCAATGTTTATAGCAGCACAAGTCTCAATAGCCAAGTTACAGAAACAGCCTAAGTGTCTGTCAATGGATAAATGGATAGAGAAAATGTAGTTTATACACTGAAGTTTTATTTAGCCACAAAAAAGAACAAAATTGTGTTATTTTAAGTTAAATGGATAGAACTGGAGAACATCATATTAAAAGCAATGAGACAGACTTAGAAAGTCAAGTATCATATACTTTCTCTCATATGTGGAAGCTAGAGAGAAAAAAAGGGAAAGGGGATCTTATGCAAATAGAAGGAAGGTCAATAAAGTAGAGGACAGGAATGGGGGGGAGGAGGGAAGGGAAAGAGGAGGTACCGAGGAGTTGAAATTGATCAAATTATGTTATGTTTATGTATAACTCTGTCACAATAAAACCCACTATACTGTATAATTATTATGCACCAGTAAAATATTTTAAAAAGTTAAAATGCATGCTAGACTTATTAGTCTGCTATCTTTTGTAATAGTCTTTCTAGTTGCTTCCAAGAGTGAAGAATTGCTTTCATGCTATTATACTGCTCTATCTAATGTGTATGTGTGTGTATGGGGGGGGGTAATCTGCTTGGGATTCATGATTTTCATTTTTCTTTTATTCTAATTATTTTAATATGCCTCTTTTCTATTCTTTCTTTCTTTTTTTTTTTTTTTTCTAGAGCTCCTATTTAGCTTATATTGGACCTTCTCCTTTTAACTGCCATGTCTCCACCTCTCTTTCATATCTTTTTTTCCCTTGGGGCATTAATTGTCACCTTTGTGGCAAAATGTTTCCTAATGTTATTTGTTATTTTATATTCAAGCTTATTTTTAGTATTTTTTTCTTCTTTCAGCTTTCTGTTACTCAGGGGCTATATAGGTGGAATGACGTGCCTTTGTTTAATTTGTCTATATCATGCATCCCAAGGTTTTCACTGAACCAGTTTTCATGTTGATTTATTTGGTCAGCACCAGGTAGGCTGGATAGAGTCTTACTTTGTTCTTATATGAGGCACAAGCCTAGGGCTCCAATTTCTTATGGGCATAATTTTCCTCATTAAAAAAATTGCACAGTTAAATATCTAGTAGCATTTGCTCCCAGCATTCCAAATCACTAATTTTTCTCAGTCTTCATAAATATTGAGAACTGGAGCAAGGTTTTAGCTTCTTTATCAATAAACCAAAAACAAACAAACAAAAAAACCAGAATGGCATATCTTCACAGCTTCATTTGCCCTCATGACTTAGAGATTTCAGTGTTTTGGAATGAAGTAATTTAGCCATCTGCTATGTCCAATAAAGAAAGCCCTTTCTTTAGGAAATAATTTTTATTTTTTCTAAGAGTCTTTATATATTATTACAGACTTTCTCTTTAATTGTGATCAAGCTTGCCTGATAGTTTCTTCAAATCATTACTAGACTAGGAAATACCACTTATCAAAAACCTACTTATGAGCCGGGCGTGGTGGCGCACGCTTGTAATCCCAGCATTCGGGAGGCTGAGACCGGAGGATCCGGGTTCGCGGCCAGCCTCAGCTACCTAGTGAGGCACTCCGCAACTTAGTGAGACTCGGTTTCAAAATAAAGAATAATAAAAAATAGGGCTGGGGGTATAGCTCAGAGGTAGAATGCCCCTGAGTTCAATCCCCAGTACCGCAAAAAAAAAAAAAAAAAAAAAAAAAAAACCTACTTATGCATATTGGCATCTCCAATTGCATAAATTGCAAATTGCCATTCCCCAATTTGTCAATTGTTCCTACATTTCTTCTCATCACAGAAATATAGGATATGGCTAAATGAACTAAATTTAATTATATTTGTTAGTGTTATTTTATCTAGCATATTTGTTCTTTTGCCTGAAGGAGTGATTCTGCTTTTTGTTTGTCATATTTTTGAAACTAGAACTTTTTTCTTAAATTCTAGAAAGTCAATTGTATACATTATTGGAAGAAAATATGCAGGTCAACCTAAAAGTCAGTTTAACCAATGGTCAATGGATATCGGGGAGACAGATTTCAGTTCAATATATAGAAGACTATTTCAAGAGCCAGAACTGAAAAATGATTAATCAAAACTGAATCTCCATCACTGTAGATTCCCTAGCACTCATTTCATGACTACTTGGCAGAGATGTTGTAGGCAGGAATTAAAAAAAAAGAAACAAATACTTTTTCAGGGTATACTGTTGACTACTAGGCAAGGTATTTCATATTTGTATGTCATTTAATCATCCTAGCAATGTTTGTGAAAAGTGTGAGGAACTAATTTAAGTTAAAAAAATTAGCAATTTGAGAAACTAACTTAAGTTCAGAAAAATTTAACAAGTTGCTTCAATTTCAACTAAAGCTAGATTCGAATCATATCTATCTGACATCAGCTCTACCTAACATTCTCCACACAACTAAAATATTTTTCCATTTTTCTTAAATGTGTCAAAATTGAATAATGCCACTGGCCAATTAAGGCTGATTAGCAAACGTTTACTTGTATTCTCACATAATATAAAAAACTAATTATACATTCATAATACCTTACTATCCTTTAGTTAAAGGATATCTGCAAATTATGATAGTTATATACAATTCATAAGTTGCTCATTATATAAGGTTAGACATCAGCTTTAACATTATCATTGGCACTTTTGAATGCAACATCACCACTTGTGTTTGAATATTCAAAATGGTACTGTTAAATTATTCACAAAAATATTCCATGGTTTTCCAAAAGAAAAAAACATTAAAAAAAAAATCCTACTTATTTTAAATTTTAATACCAATGCGCAGATTTTCAGTCTATTTGGTTTGTCAAATGCATGAGAGTATTTGA
Organism: Graphiurus murinus; assembly: GCA_004027655.1. Lineage (NCBI taxonomy): Eukaryota > Metazoa > Chordata > Mammalia > Rodentia > Gliridae > Graphiurus > Graphiurus murinus. Next base: position 6,986 of record PVLC010011333.1, read on the forward strand.
AAACATTATTAATAACAAAATATTATTAAATATAAATGAAATAAAATACATTTAGAGAATGGAATTTTATACCATCTAATATAAAATAATTTATCTGACATACAGAAAGTAACTCCTCTGAACTAGGGCCCCTTTGATCAGAATAGAATAATTGATTAATTACAAGAACTACTTCAGTATAATAAAGGAAATTAGAATTCACTTTTATGTTTCCATTCTTTTAAGTAATTATATATGTTAAAACAAATGAAATAGTGGAAAGAATCCCTTTGATTTACCTATGCAAAATTAAAATTAGCAGTTTACACAAATGGGGAAGGACATTATAAAAGTATAAAAATAATTTTACAATTATTACATCACTAAATAAAGCAATATGTAAAGAGATAGTGGTATCTTAGTTGCTATATAGTTTCTGTTTTTAATTTTTAAGCAACTCTAAAGACTTTATTAGGAGATATGCATGAATTTTCTGTCTCTGGAAAACTTTAACTCCTATGCCACTTGGGTTCTTGATTTTGAGCATTAAACATTCTCTTTGTCTTTATTACCCTATCAGTCACATCTCTCAACAGCTGTTTGCAATAAAGGATCCTGATGGTCAAGGAGGAAAGCAGAGCCATGAAGAGGTCAGGAAGGAGCATCAGTGATTAGAAAAGGTTACTTATCATTTGATCACACAAAGGAAAATTGAAAACCAACATATGGTGACCCTGTGGCCTGGTACCAGGTGTTTGGTTGCACTAAAGAAAGAGGGTAATTGTACCCTTATTTCTTCTTTAAATAGTTTAACCCAGTTATGTAGGTAATTTAAATGCAAGAGATTATAGAAAGTCAAATTAACAACAATAAAAATAACCTGATTTAGACACTCAAGCTAAAAACTACATTACCAATTTGAAGTGGTTAAAAGATAGCTAAATGGTTAAAAAATAAAGTAAAATCTACTGATCTTTAATCATGTAATGATCAAAGGACTATGATTTTGGCTTGAATTTAAGGAAAAATAAAAATCATAACAATCTCTTTTCCACATTTACCTGATAAATATGTATGTTTGTATTCCAAGAGAACATTGAAGTGGTAAAACACTTTCATACCTTTTTTTCCCCTAAGCCCATATCAAATCACTCTGCAGAATATTTATACTGCCTTAAAATGTTTAAAAATGATTCTATAATTTCTCAGTGCAACACTAACATTTACTAACTTGAAATTCTTCTTAATAACTAATTACAACCTTCCAGCTATAAAAATTAAAGATTTTGTGGGCTTTTAAACATGCTGGGTAAGGAAGGAAAACAACCTGTTACCAGCAATCAAACTACAATGAGTCCCCAAACATGGCAATGGTTTTGAGGTCAGCATTTCAGGGGGTTTTGTTTATTTGTTTGTCTGTCTGTTTGTTTGTTTAAGCAAGCTACTCAAACATTTTCTTTAAACTTTGCTGATATGTATTTGTTAATCTTTCACTAACATCAGTCTCCAAGTTATTAGGATCTCTTTTAAAAAGTTGTGTAACAGCCAGGCATGGTGGCACATGCCTGTAATCCCAGTATTTGGAAGATTGAAACAGGAAGATGGCAGATGCAAGTCCAGCTTCAGCAAGTTAGTGCAACTTTCAGAAACCTAGCAAGACCCTGTTTCAAAACAAATAATTTTTTAAAAAAAGGTCTGGGGGTATATCTTGGAGATAAAATTCCCCTGTGTTTAATTCCCAGTAACACACACATACACACACACACACACACACACACACACACACACACACACGCACACGCACACATACAGTTGTGTAGTCAACAATATCCTAAAAAAATTAATAAGCTTAACAATTATATGAATGATTCTTAGCAATAAAGTAATAAGGACATAAATTTTGGCTAATTGGTGCTGATAAAATAATAAAAGGGAGTAAACATGAAAACAGTAACAACTAGAGCCTGAGAGACAAAATACGTTAGTCTTTATGAAATCCTCTCCAGAAGGATATGCTGATCAGAAAACTCAACTATCTGGTTACCCTGACTACAAAGCACTATACATCAGGTAGACATAGCTTGATGACATTATTATTAGAGTAATGAATTCATATGACAATCAAATAATCTATACTATCCCATATTTTAATTTTATGCTTACCAATTTTTGATAAATTGGTCTACTGGGTAGATTTCCTTAAGTGAGAAAATGTGAAGATTTCAGTAGATTTGATTGACTATAAAATATGTAGCTATAATTATTATCATACAGTAATAAATCCAATTACATATATTTTTTTTCATTGATCTTTCATTTACAATATTAGATCCTAAAAACTCTCCTTACTTAAAGTATGGAGCAAAGATGGTACCAAGCCTTTTGGAGATTATTGATAGTCATTTAATTGAGGTATCTAGAAGAGATAACTTTCAATTTTGAAGATCTATAAGTAAAATAAAGCCCTTGCCATGAATACATTTCTTCTGGAGAGATTAAAAATTAATGAGAAGTCTTAAAGTTTCCAAAGTTATGCCATATTTTCTCTTTATGAATTCTTTTGTTTCTTTTACAACACACTGGTATTTTGTAATCCTAAAGTGAAACTTATGGAGCCCACATATCATTACACAGAAATATCTCTATTCATCTTATCTTAGAGTTATGGTTTAAAAAGAAAAAATTTATGTTTACCCAGAAAAGTAAGGACATTGCTACAACATGTCATCTCTGACAAAGCTGCTTTAATACTCTGTGTAGGGTGTGTTGAGGGGAAAGAAAAAAGAAAGGGAAGAGGCTGGGGATGAAGCTCAGTGATAAAGCACTTGCCTAACATATACAAGCCCCTGGGTTTTGATCCCCAGCACTGCCAAAAAGAGAGAGAGAGAGAGAGAGAGAGAGAGAGAGAGAGAGAGAGAGAGAGAGAGAGAGAAAGGGGGAAGGAAGAGGAAGGAAGGAAGGAAGGAAGGAAGGAAGGAAGGAAGGAAGGAAGGAAGGAAGGAAGGAAGGAAGGAAGGGAGGGAGGGAGGGAGGGAGGGAGGGAGGAAGGAGGCAAAGTGGAACTCATAGATTATTTTACAAAACTCTTTAATTTTATAATATAATTTTTTCCAGATTACAGGATTATATTTGTTTTCTAATATATAATATGCCTTAGAAAATCTGTGATTTTTTGCATATCAATAAGCTCTGATCTCATTCATTCAAACACTTCAATAATTTCTCGTTAGTTTTAAGATAAAAAATTCATTTTTTCCCTTCAGTGCTAGGGATTGAAAATGAACACAGAACTTCACACGAGGCTAGGCAAACACTGCCACCAAGTTACATTCCAACTCTAAAATCTAGAATTCTTAACATGGCCTGCAACGTGTAGTCAGATTTGATGCTTATCTTCTTCTGTCTCACTTATGTGGCATTTAAGGGATTAGCTGTACTGGTCTTTTCTAAGCTCTTCAATAACACAGCCCCCGGGGCTTCACAAAGGTCCTGTCTCTGCTATGTCATCACCAGATAACTTTCCTCACTCCATCTACTCAAAAAATGTTTACTGAGCTCCTATATAAACCAGACATTGAGTTGCTAACTCTAACTCTACAAATAGCCATGAACAAGCTACATGAAATCCCTTTCCTCAAGGAAATCACACTTTCATTACAATTATTGGTTCACTCATTTAATAACTATATATTGAGCCCCTACCGTGAACCACGATACTGATCTAGGTGTTGAGGATACAGCAGTGAATGTAACAAAAGCTCTGTCTGCTCTCAAAATTCTAGTAGAGAAGGTAGCAATAAGCTAGATGAACAAGTAATATGTACAGTATGCTAAAAAGTGATGTGTTGACAAGAAGAGCAAAGCAAGGAAAAGTGATGGGAGTTGTGTGTGTGCACATATGTGCACACATACAGTTTAAGGAAGTTGTCAGGGATGGTCACATTTAAATAGCTATCAATCTCTAGCATCCCAAAAAAGAATTCACGAATACTCAAGAAAAATAATCATAGATTTTATTAAGTGCTATGATGGATATAGGCAGTATAATGTAAAAGAGAATTAACTAGGAGAGGTCTTTAAAGAGAATGATAAGAAGGAAGACCTGTCTGAAGAGAAACTGCATTTGGGTTGAGAGTAAAAGATGAGACTGAGTCGATATGGGCCCTGGGAATATCTTAATATGCTCCCAAGAGTACAGAGGGCTCAGATAATCCTAAAGCAGTGCCAGCATCTCAACTATACAAGAATGGTGTTGTGGTTGACAGAGATTCATAGAAGAAAGAGGAACACCTATTGAATGGCTGCCGGGTGTCAGGTCATTGAAAAGCACATGGTGTGTTTGCCATTCCGTTTTGCTGCCTAAAGTTTACAAGAATGACCTGGCTGCTGTTCATTTAAAAAAAAGTCCCAAGACTGAATAAAATCTATTGATGGTCAGTTTGAGATCATTGGTAACAGTGACTGGTGAGCAGATTAAAAAAAAAAAACATTAAAAATATTCTGTTCCATTGTGAAACCATGTTATAAGATAGTGTGTTTCCATTTATGGTTCAGAATATATAGTCTATTGATAAAACATAACTCAATTCTACATTAAAATAAGTAAAAGCAATATCCAACATACTATTATGCATTTATGAGCTAGATCAAGTCTATGTAAACAGTGATAAACTTCATATATAATAAAAATTCCACATAAATTAAACAAAGCTGTAATGGCTATAAAATTTATCTGGTTTAAATATACCTATAGATGGGCAATCATCTCTTGATGGTTAGCAGTAAAATATATACTAGATATTGTTAGCCTATATTAAATCATTAAGTGCATTTGAAACCAATGTTTGGAATATGATTGAAAGTGATGGAACAAAGAGCTAAGTCTGAGAGAGCCCAGAATCAATCTGTACTTTTTAGAAAGCTGTCAGAAGATCACTCACATTATATAGGCTCATGAGTGAATTCCTTTGTAAGTTTATTTTTAAAATATACTTTTACTGGTGCATTATAGTCTCAATCATAATGTAAATCATGTTGATAGTGACGTATTGTTATTACTGGAATATGCTTTCTGTTCATACAGTTTTTATAATTCTTTTCTAATAAGGAAGAAAAGCTAACAGAACATGGAAGAGAAGTTAGACAATAGATTCTACAGAACTTCATAGGAAAGAGTTTGTTGCTCCAAACAGGCCAAGAAATATTTCCTGGACATATGATATTTCTGTTTTATTTGCAATGTATCCTCTTCCAGGAAGAATTCAAGGCCCCTTAGAAAACTAGCTAATAGACATTTTTGGATAGTCTAAGTAGGGAACTAGCTTTGTATGCTGCTTATCTGTACTTGCAATTTGCCTCAAAGAAGTCCTAGCTTTTTATATAAGATAAAAGAAAAGAAATTCATTCAAACACAAGACTCTGGCTCCTTGGTTAAGATCAAATGTAGTATCAAATACAAGGCTCAGGATTCAGGCATGTAAAAATGTATGGTCCTAAGGAATAAGTTAAGAGAAGGCCTGATCACCTCTCTGTCAAAAGAGACTGGGACAAGAGGGGAATTTTGAGAAGATTTTTTAAAAATAGATAAAACTGAACAAATGTCTTCTGAACAAAATACACCTGCAACCTTTACTTTATTAGCATCATTATTATAACTAGTAGAAACCGAACTGATAAATTTAAACAATTTTTTTAACCTTGGAGTAGGGCAATTGCATTCCATATTTTTAGTCTTTCCACCTATAAAATACTAAGAGATAATTATTGTTTTTCTTAGTGCAGTCTGAAGTATCTCAGAAAAAGGCAATATGTAATTATCAGAAACTACATATCACTCACAAATTACTACATCATACAACTGTATTACTCTTTATATTGTACCATACTGTATATCCATTACAACGTCCTCACTATTCTATTGGAATTTAACAACACTTGGATAACAAAAATAGATTATATGCAAGGAGATAATGGAAAATGTTGCCCTGAATAAAATAAATTAGAAAAATTTTCATGTAAATTTCAAAATGTAAGTAACATGTGTATAAATGAGCCCACTCACTAATAACTCACCAAGAACTCAGGCAAGATTTTTCATAACTAGAGATGCAATCACTGGTGAGCCAGCAATGACTACATGATGACCAAGTAAAAGACATGGAGAGCTGACCCCTGCTGCAGCTATGGATCTTTCCACAGTTGTTAAAAATCTTCCCTGGCATCATTAGAGATCTGCTTGTTGAAAGAAGAATCATTTCATGATTTTTCAACACAACCAGGTTCCATTCAGTGGTGCAGGTCTATAATCCCAATTACTAGGGAGACTAAGGGAGGAGGATTGAAAGTTTGAGGCCACCTGGGCAATTTAGCGAGATCCTATCTCAGAATAAAATAAAAATGACTAGGGACATAGCTTAGTGGTAGAGCACTTGCCTAGCAAGTGGAAGGCCCTGGGTTCAATTATCACTCAAACGATCTTTTGAAAATTACTTCCTTTTGTACTGTGTCTAAGAAGAATAATTCATACAGTACAATGAGTATATCACTTAGTATTACCTACTTTAAAACTTAATTCCATTTTTGGCCATTATTTTTAAAGGAACCTAAAAGATTATTTGTATGAAAATAGGAACCAATGATTTAAACTTATTTTTTAAACCTGAAATTTTTTTTAGCAATTTGACATTTTAAAATCCTATGTTTTCATTCAACCTGCTTATACTGCATTCCTATTATGAACATGTTTCTATGCTAGTCACTGAAATCCTTCTCTATGAAATTATAAAAGATTTTAATATATTTTCTAGTAGAGACACTGTAACTTTTTAAAGGCACACATGAATAGTAAATTAAGATGCCTACGATTTTTTTTTTCCACAGCAATTTTCCCTGTTTGACTATTTGGGCTAATGTCATCTTGTTCCTGCTTGGTTGTCCTGTTGGAATGTGGGCAGTGGATGAAGCAACTTGAAATGACTCAGTACTAGCGAGTATGAATTAAAGTAGAGGCACATAGCCAATGAAAAGGAGAATGCCCTTTAGCCAATTATAAGAGTACCAGAAAGAGGGAGGAGGGAGGGATTTTAAAACCCAGAGCATTTCAAAAGTCAAAACAAAGTTGGCAATAGAAACTCAATATTCAAAGAATAAGTACATTAGAAGTTATTAAAATTCTGCCCACGTCCCTTACAAGAAATTTGAAACTTGTTTAAAGTTACTCAAATTTAGAAATAGATATTATACAAATGATATCACAAAAAGTGCAGTGTCAAAAAGCCATATTTAAATTACTACCATCACTGGAGGCAACTACATTCATCATAATTCCATCTGAATTTGTGTCATCACAGAACATACACACGTGACTAAACATAAGGATTAAGACCTCTTACCCCGTATTTACATTGGCGGGATGTTGCTCCATACTGGAAACGGCATTGCTCATCAGCATCGTACACCTGACCTGGGGCCACAGCTGGATAAAGAAAGTCACGCTTGGGAGGCTCATTATCAAGGCAAGTACCACGGCCTGAACTGTTCAACATAAAGGATCAAAGGAAATTAGGTACTCTATTGACTATTTCAGTCACAATTATGAAACCATGTGTTGAGCTCTTTGTTTTACTAATTTGATGCATGAAAAAACAATACATTCTACCAATAAATAACCCCATGGCAAAAGAGAGCAATTATTTAAGAGCTCCAAATCATTTTTTTTCCAGCTCCAAGACACAATAAAAGCATCTCAGACAACAATCTGAAAATGTCATGTTGGCCTTTAAAACATTGATTCAAAGTAATTTCTGAAGGAATCAACAAAGAATTTCATATTGCTCTAAGCTTCTTGTTTGTTTTCATTGAAAATATGACCACATCTGGTAGTAGAATTAAAAACATTACATATGGGAAAACTTTTAAAAATAATTGTAGTTGTAATTCTTAAAGACCTAATTTATATACTTTCACCTTGGGTGGAACAATGGATGTTGTGGTAAAACAGGACCATAGGTTTTTGAAATATTTCACTAATAAATGGGCTGAATGACCAATGAAGCTAAGATCCAAAGCTCTCCTCTCAAGGATATTAGAAATGTTTAGTCTTTCAAAAATTTCATATTTCATCTAGGGTCATCAGAATTGGTAAAGAGAATGTTCTGCTCTCTATAATTTCTGCCTTGCAAAGTATGCTTGCACTCAAACATAATATTTTAATTCAGTGGAACAAATAACATAAAGATCGCCAAAAGCCAGACAGAATACCTTAGTTTAAAGAGCTTTAAAGTTTGCTAAATATAATTGTTCATTTTTATTTAGTCAGTATGCATAAAATAGGACAGATGCTTTTTTACTTTCATTTCACATGTGAGTAAGTTAGAATTTTTAAAGAATTCCCATGCCAACATTTAAAAATTTTTTTCCAACATTCCTGTCCATTGTGCCAGCACTTGTGTGTGTGTGTGTTTTTTTTTCTTTTTTTTTCCAAATCTTTTCCATCCACTTTGCCAAAGGAAAATAATTTCACAAGTAGAAGTTCCTCAACTGTTATTTAGGACAGTACAAATTTTCATTTATAGACAGGTTAAAAAGAAGGATCATATATAACAATGAATTTCATATTCATTTACAAGTTTCTCACATTCTCAAAATGTAAAAGTTAATTTGTTATATAAAAATGTATATTTGTACAGCAGCAAGTTAATACCTTTAAAAAATTGAACCATACTATTCTTAAGGTGACATGGGTTCAAAAGATAAAAAATGATGGTGAACTGTCTTCCTTATATCCTTTTCCTTTCATTTATACTCCTCTTCACTAATTTTTAATCAATAAAAATATCTAGATGGAATATTATATATGGTACTAATATGCTATTGCCTATGACAATCACATCAGTAGTCATTGCTCAAGGTATCTAACAGAACAACCCTTTTTTCAGGACAGAGTATTTATTTCCCTTTTATTGAATTGTTAGAAATTGACATGTACTTCAGCAAGACAAACCATTTATAGGTAAATCCTTCAAACAGCCTGAGCTTTTTATATCATTATGTGTAAATTTTAGGCAACTGTAATTCCACTAGGAAATTTTAAATTATATGTAAGGGTTAATTAAAAGGAGGTCATATTTGAATAGTATAATGGAAAAAGAAAAATATTTTGATACTATGGAATATTTGGAGATGACTGAATTAATCGGGTTCCAAAGTTTTCTTTCCAAAAATATCAGTTTCATTTCCATTTATAATAAAATCATAACCATCTTTGTGAAATGAATCAAATATGTAATAAAATAAGTTAAGTACTACTATGAATCAATAGAACAATTAAAAATTGAGCACTAAAGTAACAAGATTCTATAGGAAAAACATTTATTAACAGCAGAACAACAAAAAAATGTAAGCTATATTTGCCTTAATGGTACCAACTCGGGATCTGTTAAAAATAATATTTAATTACTTTTAGGAATACAGAATATTACACCAAAAACTTAAAGGAAGAACTATGTGGACCCCACAGAAAAATTTAAAATAGATACAAAGAGAAGAAAAAGTTCTTTCTTGACGGCATAACAGGTTTAACTCAGGAGTAAGCAAGAATAATTACTTCATTTAATGTTCTTATTTTATTTATTTATTTATTTATTTATTTATTTATTTATTTATTTATTTATTTATTGTGGTACTGTGGATTGAACTCAGGGGCATTCTACCTCCAAGCTATACCCCCAGCCCTATTTTTTATTCTTTATTTTGAAACCGAGTCTCACTAAGTTGCGGAGTGCCTCACTAGGTAGCTGAGGCTGGCCGCGAACCCGGATCCTCCGGTCTCAGCCTCCCGAATGCTGGGATTACAAGCGTGCGCCACCACACCCAGTTACTTCATTTAATGTTCTTGTTTCAAGATATTAATGGTTTTTTAATCATGGTTCATGTTCTTTAAAAAAAAATACCAAATCAGATGACCAGTATAAGAGCCTTCAAACAACTAAGAATTCCATGTACTGTGGGCACCTGTGTTCAAAACTCTTCTGAGGAAGTTTATCCCCAAAATGTACCTTTGTTTCAGATTTTCTGGAAGCACCTATTGCTTTTGTATTAATGTGGTCTGATTAAATAGCTAGACAAGCCTTGTTCTACTTTTCCACTATATTTTTACAGAAGAATAAAACACCATATGAAATAAAATACAGAAAACCATCTGGACCTTTTAAAAATGAACCTGTATTAAGGAACATCGTATCAACAAAGGGCTTTTGAAATGTGTAAGTCAAGTGTCTTCCAGTAAAGCAAATGTGGGGATATCTGTACAGCTGATTGAAATTGTTCCTACATTTCTACACATACACTACATGCGTAGTACATTTTCTCCTAGTAATCATATCTGATAATATGGTATAACCTTGACTAATAAATTTGAGGAATGGAATAATTTTCATATTTTAATTCTTAACTGAGGGTTAAGCAACAAAAATGCTTTTTTGTATAATGTTACTAAAATTTGCTACTTCAAAGTTAGTAAATGCTATAGATTACAAATATTAGTAATTAACTTTTAGAAAATAATAATTCTGGATATTTCCACACCTCTAAGTTATCAATCATCATTGTGAAATATTACAGATATAGACACAGAAGGTAGAGAACATGGATCTGAGAGATGCATATTTAAGCCTGAAAATGTTTATCCTTATTTTTTTTTCTTAGGAAAACTTCTATGTGCTCAATTCCAATCACTTTCCCCTCCACATATAACTACTACTATAACTTTTTATCATAATAGTCCCTTGCTTTTCTCAGTGATTTTGCTTGACAATTATTTACCTGCTTGTTTTGAACTCTGATATAAAAGAAGTCATACTGTCTGTTTTCTTTTGGGACATTGTTCTTTTGCTCAATACTGTGAATGTGAGATATATCTATGTTGATATATGTAATAGTGGCCTTCTCATTGTTATTGTTCTTTAATATTCTGTGTAAGATATGCCAAAATTATCTATACATTTTCCTACTAATGAATATTTGAGATATTTCCAACTTCTGGCAATTACAAATTATGATAACACAAATATTTTTTGTATATGTTTCCTAGTGCAAAAGCATAAGTGTTTTTCCTTTCATAAAAATATTAGATATGTTTTTCTTATACTTTGTAATTTTCTCTCTTTTTTGCAGTACTGGGGATTGAACTCAGGGGCATTCCACGTCCAAGCTATACCCTTATCCCTATTTTTTGTTCTTTATTTTGAAACAGGGTCTCATTAAGTTGCAGAGTGCCTCACTAGGTAGCTAAGGCTGGCTGACAACCTGGATCATTAAATAACACTTTGAAATATAGATGGTTAATACCTTGGGGTCACCTGCAAATTTTTCTACTCAGAAGGTGTAAGCCTCACTTATTAATAAATTAAGTGTACAGTACTGTTTTTTTCTATCTGTGAGATACTATAATTTACTGTTGTTATTAGATATACTTATCCAGCTCAAAAAAAGTATACATAAAAAGCAAATCTGTGATTATTTCACTAGAAGCATATATTTCCACTACTTAAAGTCCAAACCTAGTTAAATATCCACCAAAATACAGGTAACTCTCAAATTCTTAGGCTCTACTTTTGTTTATGCTTCTAAGACAAAGCAAATGAAAATATTAGTATAAGAATATGTTGCTTCTTTGATTATGAAACTCATAGTAAATCAAAGCCTATTTGCATGACCAGAAATTTTTGCAGTATGATAGGGAAATCATATTTTATGTATTCTACTTCTAATTTAGAGAGCTTTTATTTATATAGTCCAAAAAATAGCCTTGAAAATAGGAACATGAGCCAGAGTTCAGTCTTTAACTAAAATTTACAGATCCCTATATAATACAAAGTCCTCCTGGCTTTATTTCCAGAACACATGAGGACGTACTCCTAATTGAGATTTTAGATTTATTTTTGCTGAAATGAGTGTACTATAAAGTATAGACCTTTAGTTTACAATACAGTGGGTCAATCTAAAAGAGAAATCTTTCTATATAACTTTGTACATGTCTGAACAGTCCCTTAACAACAACAACAAGCTAACATTTAATGCCACCTATTTTTTTCCATAAAGTTGTGCTGATGCAAATAAATTAGGTTGATTTCATCTAGAGCAAATCAAGTGTCTTTACCTAATATGTTCTCATAAACTACTTTACCAAACTTCATAAAACTCACAATCTTTTACTTAAATGTAACAATGTAATAATACATTTAGGTAAATGTAAACGGTAAATGTAAACCCAAATGTATTAGCTAAAGTCAAATCTTTCTTCATTCATCCTCCATTCGAATGGGATGTTTGAATATGAGTGAACTTGATACTTCCAAGATACAAATACTATACTAATATTGATTTACTCTGTTTTTCCCCCATATGTAATTATGACTTATCAAAGATACTTATGGTCAGAGCAAAATTCCCCAAATGTGTCAGATAAACAGGAGGAGGAAACTTTTTTTGTCAAGCTGAGTCTTGGACAGTACATTTTTTTAAAAGGTCCCATCCATAAAGGTCATTTTCCATCCAATAGGTTGATGTGGACCTCCAAAAGTAATTGCTAATGAGAAAATATAAGTTATTTGGTCATCTTGTTCATCGCACATCACTTTTTGTGTCGCCCTACTCTCCCCTTTCTTCCTAGTTCACCTTCAGCCGTAACATTGCCTCTTTTAATGCATTCAGCTTCCATCCTTTCTGTAAAAATGGCCATTTTGTATTTAACTTGGAACTGCAGGAAATTCTGCTATGGATCTTTGACAGTTCAAACAATTTAACAGACCTTAATTTAAATAGTGCAAGAGTTGATTTACAGAGACCACATAATTTTTAAAAACGATATGAAATTACTCTATACTATTACTAAGTGGTGGAGAATGTATGGAAAACTGGCCTAACATACTGCTGGCTGCCTTCCACTGCCTGGTAAATTAGCCCATAGCCATCAACGAGTGGGAGCCATAATACCAGGTTCATCTTTCTTTGTTTTCTAAATAAATGAATAAGTAAGTCCCGCAGGCAGATAGGAAGAACACTACCTGCAAAGCCGTCGTCGGAAAACATCAGAAGCTGGCATAACACGTCCATTTTAACGGAAATGGGTTCTTTATTATTTAATCAGGACGGCTTCTGGGCGATTCATGAACCACTTATTGAATCACCGAGTTTAAGAAATCTGAAAAAAAATATTGGGAGTTGGTAAACACCATCTCCTGGTTGATCAATAGCACCTAGTGTTTCAGAATGACATGAGAGACTTTGTATTCTACTGGCATTTAAAGGCCATGGAATTGTTTTCAGTTGAACATAGTGAATAGTGAATCTATAAATCATAGAAAGCTCATTGTTAAATCTACCATCATCTTTGCCTATACAGTCTCTAAATAGAGAAAGGTATGCATTTTGTTGGCTGAGCTGCAGTTCCTAAACAATTCATCTTTCAAGATTTCTTTTTCTTGAGAAGAGAAACTACAAATATTATGAACCTTTTTTGAGCCAACTATAAATAAATGTAACCTCAATCCTTGATCAAAATATCATTGGATTTTTAAAAATATCACGCATAGCTGTTAAGGCAATTAAGTTCACTGCGTTAATATAAGGAACAAAGGAACTCAAGGTTACTATTATGTCTTTGTGCTTCAGTGAACTGACCTTTTTAAAGGGCCTTGTGTTTAAAAAAACCTTCTTTTGATTGGACAGATTATTATCAAATTTATTTAGTTTAGTTTATTATTAAAGAAGAGGGGGAAAGTCAACTTTTCCCCAAGCTACTACCTATTTTCTTTCACATCTATCTTTTATTAATGGTTTTAACTTTGTGAGCATTCCCATGAGAATGCACAAGAGAAATACTTTACACAAGATAAATAAGCCCATTAGGACCCTGTCAACACTAATCATGCTTATATATACAAAATGCAAAGAAACAATAAGGATTAAATAATGCCTTATAGATTAATTATTTTAATTAAGTCAGTAAACCCCCTTATTGTAACTAGTAATAATTCTACATCTCTCACCAAACCTGTGGTAGTTTCTTAACTGCATTTTACTAGCAATTAGGGGTTCCCCTTTCTAGTGTCTTAACAGCCATATTATGGTTTCAACTACGTGACATCTGGCAGGAGATCAAAACTGTATGTATGTAAGTATATATGTATGTATTTTCAACAGGGAAAAAACACAAAACTTATTACATGCCTAAGGCATGGAAGTGTTAGTCTCTGGTACTTATATTTAGTATACAGAGATGATACTACCTAATTAACTATGTAACAGCCAAAAGGACAGAAATACGATATAGGAGAAAAGAACATGGTACTTTTAAAAAATAAGAGAAGGACTGCCATTAAAAATACACAGGAATCCTGAGAGTATTACGCAGTTTGTCTTTCTGATGACAGAGATTAAGATTCCATTATAAAAACATTAGCCAAGTAGTAAAAGAAATCCAGATTTGGCTTGATTTCTGGGGAGAAGAAATCTTCAATAGTGTTTAAAATGTAGGTGAATGATCTCATTAAAACCACCTTAGAAAATGATAATGCCAGTGCTTTGTATTAAAAGCTACCAAAAGACATCAAGTAAATTCTCTACAGTCTATCTTCATAGCATCTCAGTCAGTTCAGCTCTAGGCAAGTACAGTGCTATAATTTTCTACTACTAATAATAAAAATTGTTAGCCTGAATAATATGGTTATTCAGAAAAACTATCTTCTGAAATAAAATTACAATTCCTTCAACTCTTATTACATTAATTTAAAAGAATTCATTGTAAACATTTATATTTTGATTTTTGAGTAAAGCAGTAAGATAATTTAAAACTTCTTGTTGGAGATCTTTTAAAAATATGTAATTTAAGTTTCCAGAATATATAACCTAACTGCTAGTAGATATGAAGAAAATTTTTCATGAATAATTTCATCCTATATATGCTATCTGAACTTTAAAGACTTCATAGTACAATAATGTTAATATAAACTTTGAACAAAGCCAATATTTAAAAAGAAGTTCTGTTGTTTTTGCTTTGTGTTTTCTACACTTTCCCCATAGTTTTAATCTTTCCTTCCCAAAGGGAAAAAGAAAGCACAAAACAGATAAAAGCAATGGCAGAACAATAAAGCATTGAAATCCTGATTTTATTTAAAATAGTAATATTTCTCATTTAATGAATGTCTACTAAGTATTTTAGACATATACAGTATCATGTACATAACACCTCATGCTGTAAGCATTATGATATAAACTCATTTAAAAAATTAGGACATTGAATATTGAAAAGGTTAAGTAACATGCCCAAGGTCACACAGAAAGTAAGACCCAAGTCTATCAGTTTCTCAAGTCCAATCAGGAAGCCCTGTGCAGGTGAGATGTGGAAGAACATCTCCCTTCATGAGCATAGATGTACCTGAGCTTACTGATAGCCTTCACATTTGGATAACCAGAGTTTTGGAATAAAAAATTGAAAGAACAGAAAAGGAATCTCCAAATTGTAGACAATGGGTCACTTAATGCACTTTATTTCTCAGAGTTCATTTCCTGCTGTTTGGGTTTTTGTTGTTATTGTTTGTTACTATTAGATACTTTGGCATCCCTACACACTGTTTTTTTTTCCACAACATAATGAAATATATAATCACTGAATTAAAGTTTGGCTTATCCTCCATTAAACTGCATAAGTGTAAATCCTTTCTGAAATTGCTTCCTATTTATTGAACAATTCTGACCTCTCATATCATCAGTCCCACTTATACCCTTGTTCCACTTCCTTTAGTTCCTTCAATAAGTTTTATTAGAAACTGAAAATTTTGCCATAATCTTATATTAAAGTATATGGAGAACAGCCTGAAATATAACTGGGCCCTATAAAAGTTATTCTTTATGCAAAGTTTGAAGCACTACTCATTATGCATGTTATGCCTCTACCAATGACTTATTTCTAGAACACTTTATCATACTCTCCAGAGAATACTTACTCTAGAAAGCTGGTGATATAGTCTCGACTGCAGGCCGACCAGGAAAAGGGATTGGTATTTGCAGTAATGTGAGCTGCCATAAGTTTTGCTGCTTCATGACCTTTTGTCCCACAAGAATTTCCAATTCCATCATGGTTCATACCAAAACTGTTTTTAATGAGGAAGAAACATAAGAAACATAAAAGAAAGAAATAACAAAATAAAATAACCCCCTTATACATTTTTTTTTCTTTATTTGGCTAGCCTTATCAACATATGCCTTCTATCAAAATAGACCAGATCCTCTAAAGAAATGTAGGATTTATGTTAAAGAGACTAAGGAATAATTCAATGATACAATATATACCTATTTCTCTTTACATTTATATATTCTCACATGCTATCTCATCTGATTCAATCTTGAACAGAAACCGTAATGTATATAAATCCTCACTTTATAGATGAGAAAACAGAGATTTAGCAAAGATAACAGGGCTATTAAATAACACAGCAAGGGCTGAAATTTCTAGTAAATCTGCTTTTTAACATGCTAGTGTTAATCCTACTTCACTATGCTGAATCCAAAAGGGAATTATAAAACATGGCTATGATTCATTGAATTCTAGGTGGTAGGCCAAACACAAAAGATCTTTTCCTTATTAACATTGATAAAGAGAATTATATATGTGCATGTTTCATGTGTTTTCAAAATACCTTTTGAAAACATCTTGATACATTTAAGGATTTTGGTTTTTCTGTGCCACGGCCTCCATTTTCCAAAGATTTTCTTTGTCATTTTTTTCTTTATATCCTGTAGCCATGCTTAGTGCCATCAGTGTTATTTCAAACACACTTAAATCATAAAAATAACTTTCTGAGAATATGTACACTACATATGAATGTATTTTAACCTTTTTTCACAAGTAACCAGAAGATTCAGTTGAATATTACTAAAAAAAATAAAGTTATGTTTCCACCACGATATTTTAATAAATGCACCCGGTACATGTTCAAGGAAATGTGACTAAAGTATAAAAACAGATGAGGATAGTTTCTGTAGGCAAATTTGGAAAGGTAGTTGAGAACAGATAAGTATAAGATAACTAATGAAAGCAAATAGTAATATCTGACGTTTTGGCAGTGTAGAGATAGTGGAGATGTGTAAGAGCAGTTGAAGATTTCCAAGTCAGAAAATATGAATTGATCTATATTTTAAACAGGTCTTTATAGTAACTCAACAGTGGAGATATTAAAGTAGGAAGAGAATGGAGCCAGGTAGAACAGTCAGAAGATCATTACCAACTTAAGAAATGATGTTGCGGTAAACTGGGGCACTGGATAAAGGCGTGGGATTCAATGTGAGATGTGTTTAGGAAGCAGAATGGATTGTTTTGCACTCTGAAAGAGTTAAGACATATGGTATTTCCACATATGGGGTGCAGGGAGGTGGAGCTAGTAATTCAGGTGGATGAAACAACCTAAGCAAAGAGAATCCATGTGTGAGGCTCTCTAGAGCCATAAAGTAAAAAAACAAACAAAACCTTCTAAGAACACTAATATTTAGTATTCTAGATTGATGTTAACACACCAGAATCAACTGCCTTGAACAGCCTTCTAGAAATGTGAGAGTGAAGTTTCAAGGGAATCGAATTAGACATACATTCTGTCAAAACAATCAACTACAGATTAACACAACAAGCTCAATAGTGTAAATGTGAAATTCAAGGAAGCTAATATTCCTTATTTATCTCAAAGGTTGATACTACTGTGTGATCACCACTCTAACTCTCTTCAAGGAATGATAGCCTTAAGATATTTTCTCTTAGCAGCAGCCTTACATATAACCCTATGTCATGGTAAGATAGGTGTAGGCAGGCACAGATAGTGTTAAGCGAATCAGTTTTGAGATTCTCAACTTCCTTATGAACTCTTTTCTAAAAAACTGTTAAGCTTCTACTTTCAAATCATATATATTTCATCCTTCAAAAGAAAAGCATATATTTCACTAATTCATAACTTTATAAGAGTGTATTGCCTTGGAGTATAAAAACATGGGGACCAAGAAAAAAGACAACTGGAAATGTCTGGTGTCAGTGTTGAGAGAATGGCTTTTAGTGACTGACTTTCAGTAAACCATATAAAGTGTTTTCT
>PVLC010011333.1:25198-47704 GCA_004027655.1 Graphiurus murinus
GGTCTTGCTAGTTTCTAACAGTCTCGCTATGTTCCTGAGACTGGCCTTGAACTTGCAATCCTTCTGTCTCAGAGTCCTAAGTGCTGGGATAACAGGCATGCACCACCATGCTAGGCTAACACATACTAATTTAAAACTACTTTAGCATAAAATATTTTAAAATATATTCAGTTGCATCAAAATATACATTAACCAGGTACAATGGCACACAGCTGAATCCTAGTACTTGGGAGGCTGAGAGAGGATCATAAGTTTGAGGTCAGCAAGCGGTAACTTAAGGAGACCTGTTTCAAAACTTAAAAAAAAAAAAAAAAAAAACATTTTTAAAGGGTTGCTAGTGTAGCTCAGAGGTAGAATGCACCTGGGTTCAATTCCCAGTACCACACACATGCAAAAATATATACATTTAAACAAAATTCTGGAAAAGAATGGGCATATTGAATTAAAGAAGGAAACAATTATGTAAATTTTATTTTTTTAACGGGGTCTGGCAAAGCTGCCTATGCTGGCCTCAAACTCCTAGGCTCAAACAATTCTTCTGCCTCAATCTCCTAAGTAGCTGGGACTCCAAAGTGTGCCACTGTACCCTGCTATTTTAACTACAGAAGAAATTGCTTATGTATTTTTTAAATGCATAATGATAGTTACCTAATTACTACTGCATTTAGATTAAATTGGATATATTTAAAAGAGTTATATCAATTTTATTTTTAAAGGCCATATTTGCAATATTCTAAAAATTCTATCCACTCGAACAACTTAGGCATAAAAGAAAAAATATTAGAAATCCACTGAAAAATACACAATAGTGCACATGAGTTTGAAAATTTCTTCAGAAGTACATGAGCAAAAAATTAAAAAAATTAAAACTAATGAAGTTACATAACTGAAGCAGAAAATCCTGAGTTCGAGTATACTAATAATTTACAGTTTAGATGTCAGATGCATATAGTTGTCTTAAGAATTTAGGTTTCAGATGTCCAAAAGAATATAAACTTTTGTAGTCTGTATTTCAAATATAGGAAATCTCAGAAATGATCAGTCAATGATCATTTATACTGACAGTCATACAATAGTTCACTGACAGTCATACAAAGTAAAATAGAAGTTTGCAATTGCTATTTGTGATATAGGCTCCAAAAGATCCTTCTAATAGGCTGATCAGCCTAGAATATAAAACATATTTCTTCTTTAAAAATAGCTTCCCACCTGAGAAAACTTTATCAGTGAAAAGTTTAACAAAAGACATGAAACTCATTAGTGATCAGAGAAAATAAAATAACATGTCACTTTAAAACTATCGCATTGGCAAAAATTAGCATATTAGCTAAGACAAAGTATTTGGCACTGGTGTAGAGAAATAGGGATCTTGGTGCATAATCATTGTTTTGTGGTCAGAGCAGCTGTTCTGGAGAACAAGCCAGCAGTACTTAGTCAAATTAAATGGCAGATACATTATGACCTAGCAATCCTATTCTTAGATACATATCTCAGAAATATTCTCAAAAGGAATATATATGTGAGGATGTTTGTGATAATTACTTATGACAGCAAGAAGTTGTAAATAACCTAGGTGTCTGTCACTAGGGAATGGACAAGTAAACTTTAGCAGATGTATATTATGGAACACTAAGCTGAAGTTAGAAACAACAAACAAGATAGATGTCTACACATAAATATGGGCAGATATGAAAAAATTAATAATGAAAGCAAGGTCTTTAGTAATATACTATATAAGCAAACAAAAATGACACATGTGTTCCTGAATAACAAGGGCTGAAGAGTTATTCCAGCTAAAGATTAAAGACGGCCAACTAAATGCAATGGAAACTAAATTAGGGAGACCAAATACTCAAACTACTACAAAAGATGCTGCTGGGACAATTGACAAAATTTGACTATGGACTGTACATTAGGGAATAGTAGTATATCAATGTCAACATTTTTAAATCATTGCACCATAACTATATGAGAGTATTCTTCATTCCTAGTAAACACATGTTGAAATATTTAAGAATAAGAGACACAATGTCTACTACTTACTCTCAAAACATTCAAGAGATATTTTCACACACACATATATATATATATACACACATATATATATACACAAACACACACACACGCACATATATATATATATATATATATACACACACAGAAAGGGAAAGAAAAAGTAAATGTTGTAAAATATTAACAATTTTTTGTGGTGTTAGAGATTAAATACAGAGAGCTATACCCCCAGCCCTATTTTATTTTGTGTTCAGTCTCGCTAGGTTGCTGAGAGTTTAACAGTTTAATTGGGTGGACACATGAGATATCTTTCTTCTATAGCAACTTTTTTGTAAATTTGAAATAGTTTCAAAGTTAAAAAGTAAACAAATATGCATATGAAACCACCTATAATGTTTTATAAGGCTACATGTAGATTCTCATACATATATATGAATATATATATATATCAAATACATTAGAGATATTGTCTTTGGGTGAGAAGAAATGGGAATATATACAGATGTTTTCCCATTATTATATATTTCCATATATACACAGATATTATATATACTCCCATTATTACATATAATATAGTGATATATATGCAATATGTTATATATTCACACACACACACACATACATATATATATATATATATGTATATTCACACACATATTAAACAAGAAGGGTCCTTGCTGTGACTGATACTAACAATGTTGCTGTCTCATAATCTAAGGAAGAAAGGGGAAGAATGGATGAATGGATGGATGGATACATGGATAGCTATAGAAAAAAACCCTCTGCTCTTGAGTTTTAAAAAATAATAATTAAAAAAGGAGAAGAAATACAGGAATGAAAGAGAATGGCAATCCTAGGGCAAACTGACAAGAACATCTTAACAGTTGGCTTTATGTATTGAGTAAAACATTTCTGATTACATAGAGCTAGTAAAACACACACAGAGAAAGAGGTGTTGGGAGAGATGGTCTTCTTTGGGTCTCTGGTGATTCTCCATGTCTTGCCAGATGTGTCAAGACTATGAGGCCCTGATCACTTGCTTTTTATATTCAGGCCATTTCTCAGGGCAACTTTGAAAGATGAAGCTAACATCTCCCCTTTGACAAAGAACAGGTTAGCTTAGTGTTTGGTATATAAGTGATAGATTCCTCAAGCACTGTTTCTTAGTTTTGATGCAAATTCTCTGCATGTGTAGCATTTCTATAGGCCATCTCATGTTGCCCCATGGAATTTGGGGCTAGCAAGAATCAATGAAATATGCAGATGGATTTTGGGCCAGAGAGAACCAATGTAATATGCAATGTAATATGTTTCTTACTGTGTTGTGAGAAATAAAATCCTTAGTCTCTGTAATGGTTTGGATTTAGAGTGTTCCCCCAACTTTCATGGGAACAAGGTAGCAATGTTGTAAGTGGGGCTTGGTTGCTGAACAGGGCTACCTGGGACTGTGACCTTGGGGACTGTATATCTTTCTTCTTCCCCCTACTCTCTCTTTGCTTCTGGGCCACCACAATGTGAGCAGAGTTTTTTGCACTCTCTCTCACCCTCTGCTTCCCATCACCATGCGCTGAGCTCCAGACCCTGGCCTCACATAGACTGAACCCAGGATCTCTAAGAAACTGTGAGCAAATAAATCTTCCTTCCTCTAAGTTGTGTGCTCAGTTGTCTTGGATTGTACCAGTGAGGATGCTGACCAAGACAGCCTCTAACAGAAAAATTGTGTCTTTTGCTAACATCTATGCAACATTAATAGGCAACTTATTAGCTTTTATGTTAGATAAAGTCAAATCTCAAATCCAATAAAAAGGAGATAAGGGAGTAGTTGAATAGGGCAACATAATCAATCATCATGAAAAGCTAAGCAATCCTAAAAGCTAAACACTCCATTAGTCTTAATTTTTTAGAAAAGAAAAATTAGTCTTAATTTTTTTAGAAAATGAAACTCAAATTCTCAATAATATCTACTAAAATAAAACAAGATTTTCTTCTGTTTCTTTCCCAGGAAATAAATTCTATGTGTAAGATTTTCAACAAAATCTCTGGGTGGATTCAAGTAAAAGACCATAATTTCTTTCTCATATCTTAGTATTTCTCTTCATATCTCAAAAGTTTAATAGCACTGAATTCAAAACTTTCTTTCTTTTATTTTTCCAATATATTACCTAAGAGCAATAAGAATGTAAGAAAAAAAAAGCTCAAACTCTATATTTAATGAAGAATAGAAATATTCTAATGTATGTGGCAGGGTAGCTGAATACAATAGAGTTAAGGAGAAGCACAGGAAACACTAAGAGGCAATACCAATAATCAAAGATCTAAGCTCAAATGAGCAGAGCTTGTTTCTTCAGTGGTAAATGTGACAACCTGAAGGGCAACACCAAGGATCCTTTTTTATGAATAATCAGAATAAGTGTAGATATTCTTGAAATACACAACCTTGTTACAGTTGTCAGAAGAAGGGCAAGTTGAACTAAATGGGATGACATGCAAACCATATTTGTAGGAAGCACTTTGTCACTGAGGAAAAATGAAAGAGATGTGTGGCCTCACCAGCAATTTTATGGAGACATATAGGGCCAAAGAACTTAAATCATACAAAATATTTGTATCAGTAATAAATTCCTACTTACTGGGAAAGTAGCACTGGTCCCTATCCAACATAAACCTTCTA
This sequence comes from Graphiurus murinus, assembly GCA_004027655.1. Classification (NCBI taxonomy): domain Eukaryota; kingdom Metazoa; phylum Chordata; class Mammalia; order Rodentia; family Gliridae; genus Graphiurus; species Graphiurus murinus. The sequence goes on from PVLC010011333.1 coordinate 29,883, forward strand.
CAAATAGTTCATCCAAGAAAAAATTGAGCTCATTCAGAGGTGTGCAATTCAAAAGGAACCAAAAGTAGATATACAAATACATTAATTTTTTTTTTTTTTTTTTGCGGTACTAGGGATTGAACCCAGGGGCATTCTACCCCTGGGATACAACCCCGGACCTATTTTTTATTCTTTTTTTGAAACAGGGTCTCACTAAGTTGTGGAGGGCCTCACTAAGTAGCTGAGGCTGGCTGCAAACCCGGATCCTCTGGTCTCAGCCTCCCAAGTACTGGGATTACAAGGGTGTGCCACCATGCCCGGCACAAATATATTAATCTTTTAAGGAACAGGAAAATACAAATAGAAAATGAAGAATACTTTGCAGGAAAGTAAATATTGCTATGTAAAATAGAAAAAATTGGAAACATTGCCATGAGTTCAAATAAACTTAATGAAGCCATCATTTTATTAAAAACATGAATTTAATGCAGAGGTACAAGCAATCAGAGAAGAAAAGGCAAGATAGGAGATAAAAGCATGAGTTGTCAGAGGAATAACTAGGAAAAGTTATAGGAAAAAGGCAGAATTAGGTGGGAAAAAATTAGACAACTACTGAAAACATTCCTTACAGGAGTGAGAAAAACAAGCAAACTGAAAATGGACAGACTTCAAAAGTATCAAAGTTAAGGAATAATGCAACAGATGTAACCCTGTTGTCCCTGAAGAAGAGCACTAAGATAATTTTTTAAAGGAGAAGTGCTAAGATATAATGCAAAAAAGTTCAAGAAATAAAAATGGCTAAAAGCTGATCAAAACTTAATGTTCTAGAAAAAAAGACATACAAGATGAATCCATATTGAGCTACTTCAAAAATAAAGTATCTTTTAGGCAATCAGGGCAAAAGAAAAAAACTACATAAAATGATAATTTTTGGTAATCAGAATAGCTTGCATTTCTTCATGGTGATATTACACCAGAAAACCATAGAGTAATATCAGAATCTTGTACCCAGTCAAAGTGGGTAGAAAAAAACACTTGAATGTGAACTAAAAGACCAAAGGTCATAAGTTATTCCTACAAAAACTGATACAAATTACATTTCATCTTTGTTTTAAAATAATGTAAAAGTTTGATGTCTTACTGACATTATTTGAGTTTCATAAGAGGAAATACATACAACACAAGTAAAATTGGTTGCCAAGCCAATCAACTTCTTTGTCATACTTCATAATTATATTTTCTTGTTGGCCTTTGATTTTTGTGAGATTATTTTAGCAACTCTTTTAGCCTCATGATATGGGATATTTTATATCATACACACACTTAAGAGAAAATAAAATATAAGAATAATTTCGCAACAAACATATATACTATTTTGTCAAATTTAAGAAATAAACATTTCAGAATAAAAGATTGTCTTTCATATCCACCTTTACAATCATATTCCTTTTCGTTCCCAGAGAGAGAATAAATATAATGATTTTTGTGGTAATCATTTATTGTGCATCTCTAAACAATATTTGTTAATTCTGCTAGGCTTTGAAATCCGTAGTAGAACCAAACTGTATGTATTCTTTTACAACTTGCTTCTTTAATTCAACACCTAGGTAGAGACATCTCTACAGAGCTGTCTGGCTGTACATCATTCAGTTTCACTGCTGTGTAATATTCCATTGTAAATGCACATTTATCTATCCATTTTTTGATGAGCATTTGACTCATCAAATGACTCTCAGTACTGGAAGTACTATGGACAATTCCACTATGTGTATTCTGGCTTGTGTTCTGGTAATACATGTAAGCTAGTGCTAGGACAACTTTTTAATTTAGTCTAGGAATCCTTTACACTTTAAAAAATATTTTAGACACTCTAGAAGTCTCCTACTTATGAAGTTTTACCTAGTTATATGTATCATATTAAAAGGTAGTAAAACAAAAATTTTAAAATAATTTATTTAAGATAATCAAATTTGTTAAATACATTTTAATGACATGATAAATTTAAAATAGTATGCTTTTCAAAACAAGAATTTGGAGAAAAGAATAGCATTATTTTATTACATTTTGCTAATCTCTTTAGTAACTGACATACTTAAAGATAGCTGGATATTCACATCTGTTTCTTTATTCAGTATCTTATTATATTTTGTTTTGGATGAAGTATATAATAAAAATCTGGCCTCATGTTAATATATAGTTGGAAAAAGGAGAATTATTTTCATTGCCTTTTCAGATAATTGCAGGTATTTTTGATAATATAATAATACTTGGAAACTTGTAGTTTTTAAAGTGAGTGCAATGTGGATTTTGAAATTGTATCAGTAATTTTTCATATCATTTCATTTACTAATCTCCAATCTCGTCACCAATCTCATCAGAGAAATCTTCAAGTATTAGGAAACTGTCAAGCTCATGGTGGCAGATAAAAGCTTTCCTAAATTCTCATCCTTGCTCAAAACCTCAAATTTTACCTTTGGCAACAAATAGTGCCAGTTGTTTTTCTTCAGTAACAGTTTCATTCATTCATTTTCAAATAAATTTCTGCCAACTATCCATAGTTTCAAAGTTTCTCTTTCAAATAAAAATTGTGTTCCAGGAAAAAAGCAAGTAGTTCATCTCAAACAATTAATTGCCCAAGTGCTTTTCCTTATGACAACCATCTAACTGAAGTATAGAGCAAAAAGTGCCTTACATACTTACCATTTTCTAACACAAAATATTCAAATGACATGTACCAAGGGCTATAATTTAATAAAAGTATGTTTTCTGTCTCATCAGGGAGTCTTAAGTGACATTGGCCTGGACCTTACTGTAAGTACATGATGGGAACAAACACAATGCGAGGATGGCTGCCTTCATACATTCTAAGGTGCCAGCCTTCATCCCAACCCTTGCTTTTAAACAATCGATATAAACATCAACAAGTTTTTTTTAAAAGGCAAATTAAATCTTAGCATTATTATGAAAATAGTTTTGATCTGAATGTACTTCAGAGATCCCAGGGATCAAAATTTCAGAATTACTGTTTCAGGACAGATGTGGAAAATAAATTGTTGGGTCATGAGTTATGTAAAATTTTGACTTTACTGGGTAATACCAAATAATTTTTCAAAATGGTTGCAGTAATTTATATTCTCATCTGTAATGTGTAAGAATCCTGGTTACACCATATCTTCACCAATATTTGGTACTGTTAGACATATTAATTTGTGCCAATCATGGAGAATATAATTTGCATTCCTTGAATATTAGTTAGAATGGACATCTTTTTCTTTTTTTATGCTCATTGACCATTTGGATGTCTTCCTTTGTAAAGTGTTTAAATACTTTGCTTTTTTTGGGGGGGGGGGCAATACTAGGAATTGAACCCAGGTCCACATGCATATTAGGCAAGCCCTATGCCATTTAGCTACATTCCCAGCCTTATTTTTATTCTATCTTGAGACAGGGTCTCACAAAGTTGCTAGGCTGGCCTCAAACTCCTGATTCTCCTGTCTCGATTTCCCAAGTAATTGAGTCAGCTAAAGTACTTTGCACATTTTCTATTGGGTTGTTTGACTTCATTAATCTGTGGAGTATTTTAAACTGTCTTGAAACAGGACTGTGTCAGTCAATTCTTTCACACATTTCTTTTCCTATACTATGCTCTATCTCTTCATTTTATAGTGTCTTTTGACTAAATTTTTAATTGTAGTTGAATAGGTCAAAAATACATGTTATGTTCTTTATGTTTTGTCTTTAAAAATCCTTCTTTACCCTAAGGTCTTCTGCAACCTTCAGTAATTTGATTTCCATGTTGAGGTATTGCTGGATCCTATGGTAAGAGTATGCTTAGTTTTATAAGAAACTGCCAAACTATATTTCAAAGTGGCTGTTAAAAATAAAGTTTTAAGACTATTCATGACTTGACACTAGATCCTATGTTTCCTAGCATGAATTAGAAAGTATGAACAAAAAGTATGTTTTCTATTTTGTTTTATTTATAATGCCTAGCACATAATTGGAGTTTAATAACTGGTGATGAAGGCTTAAAGGCTTAGTGAAGTGGACTAAAAATCTATCAACTGAGATTTAATTTGGATGAACTGAGGAGACTCACAAGACTAAAATGCAGATCTAATAAATGTTCTCTTGAAAAACATGGGACCTATAGAATCTGAAGTGAGATACATATTCACTGTGGTAAACTTTGCTTATCTTCTGCCCCTCCTCCACCCACCCCCTGGTTCCTGCAGTTACCACAACTGGAGTTGTATAGTTGACTTACAGAGGAATACTCAGTTTGGCTCCTGATATCTGGGACCAATTTTATTCATCGTTAGGGAGAATTTAGAGTTCCAGGTCATTAGCTTTGTGGAGCAACATTAAAATATAGCATATTATTCATCCAGTTCTGTTCTAGCTTTTGAGGTAATTCTAACAGTTGGATTCTGGTCCTATTTCTTGTGAAAAAGACACTGTTCTTACACCTCAGCCTTAGTAACTGAATGCCTTGTTTATTCCCCTTGCTCCCAAGACTCTGAGGCCCTGTCAAGTACTCTACCTTATTTGAGAAGGGAATATATTAAAGTGCTGGTAAGGCAACCTGCCTTCCTTATGCTCCAACCTGTGGGACGTACACTTATAGCTATCCTCAGGATTTCCATGATAATCATAATTTCCTGACTGAATCTTGAAGTTCTGTCTGATGCCAAACTAAACTAGTAAAGTCCTCATAAGTGAGTTGGGTATAATGTGCTTAATTAATTCATTACAAAATTTGTTTTAAATAGACCTCTGTTATATAGCAGGGAATACTGGGAACTAGACCAATTAGTAAATTAGCTTTAGTAAAAAAGCTTGTGTCTACAGCATGGCAACTTAGAGTTGTTTTATCAGAATGTTATTTTATTCATGCTTGTGTGTGCTTCTAAGAACTATTGGTTCTTGTGCATCATGCACCAAGAAAAAATACAAGATTATGGCCAAAGGAATGGAGAAGACAGTGACTGTGTAGTGTGGCTTTAGAGGGAAAAAATGATGATGCAGTTAGATTTGATTTGTCAGGTTTGATCAAAGACATTAATAATTTAATTTCTGAAGGAAATTATGAATTTGAAACTCTCGTTGCTAGTCCATTTTATTCATATGCCAGCAACATTCTTAAACAATATTTAAAATAACAAATAGGATCTCAAGGATTAGGGCTAACCCATGGGGGGGGGAGGCATTCTTCATTTGGTCTGATATCATCATCTGCCCTAATTAGCTGGGGCACAACCCTCCCTAATTGATTGCTTCTATGGATTGGGTCCCTCTCAATAAAGTGCAACCTAGTTTCCATTCTTTATTTCACAGGAGAATAGCCCTTCATTCACTGCATAGGGAAACATTCAAGAAATCATGTTAATTGCCTGTTAACCCATCATAAAGACCATTAAAATAAAATGGTTAATTAAAATCCTATCAGATATTCTTTTATAGAAACTGGCACTAAGAATTCAAAATTAGTGTAGTAAAATAAAGGATCAGAAAGAGCCAAGCTGAATTTGTTTTATTTTTGGTGGTACTGGAAATTAAACCTAGGGGTGCTCTACCATTTAGTTATATTGTCAACCTTTTTTTTCTTATATTTTGAGACAGGATCTCACTAAATTATCCATGCTGGTCTCTAACTTGCAATCCTCTTGTTTCAGCCTCTTGAGTAGCCAGTATTATAGGAGTGGGCCACTGCCCTCAGCTTGATTTTAAAGGAGGAAGGGAGAATTTCAATTATCTATTAAAAACTATAGTATTAAAATGATACGATATTGGCACAGAGACATTTTAAAATAGCAAAAATAAGCTGGGCATGGTAGTGCACACCTGTAATCCCAGTGCTTGGAAGGCTGAGACAGAAAGATCAAAGGTTGAAGGCCAGCCTCAACAACTTAGCAAGATTCTCATCAACTTAGTGAGACTCTTTTTAAATTTTTTTTAAAATAAAAATTTTAAAAGGGGCTAGAGGTGTAGCTCCCCCATACCAATAATAAATAAAGTAAATAACAACAATAAAAGGTGCCAAACAAAAATAGGACAATATTAACATTTGTTAAATCTGAATGGTGGGTACACAGATGTCTGTTATAAAACACACAATATTTTAAAAGAAAGTATCTATACAGTTAATACATGTGTTTGAATATAAATAGAATACTTTGTTCTATAATTTAGCAATTGATTTTTCCTATCAAATCAATTACACAAGATAGCCAACTTGACTTTTTAAATTGATTTCATTCTAAAGTGCTGAAGCCGATTTGGGGGATTTTGAAACAAATTGCTATAGAAATAGTGGTATCAATTGTTATTATATGTTCAAGAACAGCCTAAATCAGCCTACTTATCCTACACTGAAGACTAAATCAAATCAGTGCCTCTGAAATGACAAATAGTACAAAATTTTGCTAGAAGTTGCAATTAAGTAAAATGGAATATATTTTAAATTTTCTATAGGATTAATAGTACCAAAGAAAGGCAAATTTAACAAGATGAGTGAAAATTACTGAAGAAGTGCTAAAAAAGACTTGTTAAGTATTACCAGAAAAGTTATATGTTTTGATTTTATTTTTCTCTAAATTTAAATTTTCATGCTGTTCTTATTTTCTTTATAAAGACATACCATGAACTAGTCTATGTACACCCGACCTAACAATTTTGTGGTTTGTTTGGTTCATGAATGAAAATAGGTTAGAGGAATACGTTCTTGAAATAACTGAGTTGCAAGAAAGGAAGAGATAGATGAATTAAAACGATGTGTTCCTCCAGGATAGGAACATTGTCTCCATCATCACTGTATCCAGAATATAGTGAATCCATCTCACTAAATCTCTGGAATTTGCACAGTAAATCTCCAGAAGTAGGTGCTCAGTAACTCTCTAGAGTAAAAAAAAAAAATGTGCATCAGAGATAAACCACCTGCTGATAAACTATCAACCACAAGAGGACAATTTTGAGAAGTATCTTGTGTGCTTATCTCTCTTGGTGGTGAATAATGTAATAAAAATATACATGATTGTAAAATGAGCAATAAAGGGAAGAAGAGGAAAGTTTGGTCCAAATAAATGGCATGATCAATCATAGACAAAGTGGTGTCTGTCTAGACTGACAGAGATTGTGTTATAAAGGTTATTCATTAAATTAGCCTTGTATAACTCAGAGAAAATTTGTCATATGTATCAACCTATTGACATGCATGCTTTCCTCAAATATTTTACATATAAATTAGATCATTTTATTTGAAAATGATATTTTTCCTTTGAAGCCACATTTAAAACAAAATTTCCTTATATATAGTAAATATGTAATTATAAAGGACAGAATTTGTTCTGTATTTTTATTTTTAAATGTATGAGGTAGCTCATTTGTCATTATATTTTGTGTCATTTCACTGTAGATTATATGACCAGTTAGCATTGTGAATGTAATATAATGCATTTTCTACTACAAAGTAATAGCATACTCTTTATTTGGGTACACAATTGTTATTGTTTCTTTTATATTTGTAAGAATGCAAAGGGCATACAGAGCTTACTAAATATAAATTTGCTGTGCATTTATTCTATCGATTCTTCTTAGAATCCCTAGCTGAAAATAATCATGTTGCTAATACATCAAAATCATTGTGTTTGTTAGATAACAATGGTATTTTAAACTCTGTCAAACATTTTGTTAAAATGTCACTAGTACATAGAGAATATACTGTTAAACTTTTCCAGTAAAAAATAAATAGATATAATCAGGTATTCAAAGAGATCTCACACATACACAATTACAAGATGATAGAACAGTTTCCTAATGTTTTATAATATAAGAAATTTTCAAATAACTTTTGAAAATGATGAGATAGATAATTATAGTCTAAATTATGATAACTATACAGTCTCAAAGTTAGACCTTCCCATTGTAGCTGAAAAATACAAAGGAATAAAGAGATATTCTTTCTCTAGAGTTATTTTCCATTAGCGACCTGTTCTTATTCATAACTGATCTTGACTGCAAATTGCTTGTTATAATAAAGGAAAGAAGTTAAGGAATACACTCAGAGCCTTCTATACCCACATCTGGCAAACATTTTTAGATTTAGTAGTTACCCCAAAAGATAATTATTACAATTTGTTCATGCATTTTCTAGAACAGGGGTTGGGATTCAATTCTACTTTTATACTTTATATATAATTTACCAAAATAAATGAACTCAAGATACTGAACTTAGGTAGGAAGATATTTCATAAGGATGGTGCCCAGAAGAACCTAGTACCTAGACTCTTTCCATATCTGTACAGAATAGTTTTTTACATTTAATATAAGCACTTTTGAGCTAAAAAGTTAGGTTTCCAAAAGCCAATGAAATCAATACAATATATTTATAATCTTCTACGCAGTGTTCCATCTAACTGTAAAGATGCCAAGAACCACAGGATCAACCTAATAGAAACATATTGAGATGTTGGGGTAGTGTGCATATGTGGGTATCGCAGTTATTAAAAAGATAAGGAAGATAACTGGAACAAGGAAACTTTTGCCATTATAATCTTCTTTAATACTATGGGCAAAATGTTGCTGATAAGTTTGTGGCACCTGAAATTTTTAATCAATTAGAATGATGGTGTGCCTCCAAATTCACTTCTTTGTTCCTCCAGTAAAATGAAGGAATTGCCTCATCAATGCTCCTAGAGTGACAAAATTCTACTTTAATGGGTTCATTATTTCTATAATGCACATGCATTCTTATTATTACTGTTTTAGCTACTAGGGGAACATATATATTAATGGGGATGCTTAGTTATGAAAATGCATGTGTATTGTACACATAATAATTATGTATATATGTATGGATGGAAAGAGAGATAGCATAACTTTGGCATTTTATTGCTCCTAACCAAAATTTAATATTTATTAAAATAGAATATAAGATAGTTTGTTCTACTATAATAATGTTCTACTTTGAAGAACAAAAATTTTAGACTGGATTTATATATATATTACCAGAAATGATTTTATTAATTTGGATAAAAATCTATAGTACTATATAGCTTTGAAGGTTAGACAACTGACAGAGCAAAATGTTTCGGTCATGCTACATTAACTGAAAATGTTTCCATACCAGAAAAAATGATCCACTTGCTTCTTCCAAGTGGTAGAAAGTTTTAAGGAGCCACAAATTTCATTTTAAACTTCACAATGAAAACATTCATCATTTAGAGCCGGGTGTGGTGGCTCACACCTACAGGCTATGCCAAGTAGCTGGGTGGGATGCTGAGTAAGGAGAATAATTTGAACCTAGGAGCTCAAAGCCAGTCTGAGCAATATAGCAAGACCCTGTCTCAAAAAACAACTATCATTTATTCATTCACTTATATTTACTGAAAGAAATGTTTACTACTTTGCATTAAAAAACTATCTAAGCTCTAGCCGGGCGTGGTGGCGCACCCTTGTAATCCCAGCATTTGGGAGGCTGAGACTGGAGGATCTGGGTTCTCAGCCAGCATCAGCTACCTAGTGAGGCCCTCTGCAACTTAGTGAGACCCTGTTTCAAAATAAAGAATAAAAAAATAGGGCTGGGGGTGTAGCTCGAAGGTAGAATGAGAATGCTCCTGAGTTCCATCCCCAGTACCGCAAAAAAAAAAAAAAAAAAAAAAAAACAAACCTATCTGAGCTCCTATTACCCAATACATCATGAAAGAAATGTTTGCTACTTTGCATTAAAAAACTATCTAAGCTCCTGTTACCCAATACATCATGTGTCATCATAAAACATTTAAAAAGAGATAAAACATACATCAGAAGTAGCCTAAATATGACACTGATTTTGAGTTAGATAATAAGGAATTTAAAATGACTATGATTAATGTTAATCATAGTTAATTTAATTACATTAATTAAGAGCTCTAATGGAAAAGGTAAATAACATGCAAGAATATATGAGTAATATAAGCAAAGAGATGAAAACTCTGAGAAAGAATCAAAAGGCAATGCCAGGTATTAAATACTCTTTCAGAAATAAAAAAATTCCTTTTATGAGTTTGTTAATAGACAGGACACACTGAGGAAAGAAGCTTGCTGGTAGACTCCATAGAAACATCCCAATTTGAAATACAAAGGAGAAGGGAGAATGAAACACATACACAATAGAACATCCAGGAACTATGACTATATCCAAAGGCAAAATTTACATGTAATTGAAATACCAGAAAGAAAAGAAAGACAGAATAGAGTAGGAAAAAATACTTGAATAATAGTGACAAGGAACTTTTCAACGTTAATGTCAGATACCAAACCACAGATCTAGAAAGTTCAGAGAATACACAGCAGAATAAATACTCCCAGATTTAAACACCTATGTATGTATTATTCAAATCATGGAAAATAAAAGATACAAGAAATATTAAAAGAAACCAGAGGAATAGGAATAGAAACCAGAGAAATAGGATAGGAATCACAGCTATTTCTCATCAGAAACCCTGAAAATTCTATATCAAATAAAATTATTCTTCAAAAGTGAAAGAGAAATAAAGACCCTCTTAGTCAAACCTAAACCTAGAGAATTCATTATCAGCAGACCTGCACCTTAAAAAACATTTTAATAAATTCTTCTGGGAAAAGGAAAATTACAGAGATCAGAAATTTAACTCTATATAAAGAAAGAAAGGATAACAAAAAGGAATAATAACCCTAAAATAAAGTCTATTTTTAAATTTTTAATTGATATAAAATACAACTGCTTAACAATAATTATAACAATGTGTTAGTGATCATTATAAAAGGATAAGTGAAATAAAGAACAGCAATGTCATAAGGAACAGAAATGAACAGCTGGAAATAATAAGGTACATGCTTTACATATGAAGCTATGTAGTGTTATTTGATGGTGGGTTTAGATTAGTTATACATTTATACATACGTGTTATTAAATGTGTTTATATATAAAATTATTTAATTTACAAATTAAAAAGCAAATACTAACATTTGAAAAGAAGTATCATTACCAATCTCATGAACATAAACAGTGAGGGGCAAGGGCAAGGTGGGATCTAGAGGGAATCACACCAAGTGCTGTGTGCATGTGTATTTTATCACATTGAACTTCACTATGATGGATAATTACCATGCACCAGAAAAGTATAATTAAGAAAGAAGTATAATTAATATGCTAAAAATATAAATAGCTCAATTAAAACCACAGAAGATAAAAAAGAGGGGGAAAGAAACAAAGTTCAAGTATAACAAATACAAAATAGTTATGAATATGGAATATGTTAATTCAATTATATCAATAATTGCTGCAAGTATGAAAAGTCTAAATACACCAATCAAAAGGTAGAAATTGTCAGACTGGTGAAAAATGCAAGACCCAAATATATGTTGAATACAAGAAGTCCACTATAATATAAAGATCCAGCCAGGTTAAAAGTAGGCAGTAGAAAAAGATACATTAAACTTACACTAATCAAAAGAAAGGTGGGTACTGTGGTTTGGATCTTAAATGACCCCTAAAGTCTCCTGTGTTAAAGGCTTGATTCCTAGCCCATGGTGCTATGGGAGGTTGTAGAACTTTTGAGAGATGGGAGCCTAGTGGAAGGTTCTTACATCAGTGGGAGAACACATTCAAGGGAGACTGTGGAACCTCAACCCCTTTCTGCCTCTCTTTTTTGTTTACTGAGGTAAGCGGTTTTGTCTCTACCATAATGTGTTGCTTTGTCACAGACTGAGAGCAACAGAGTCAACCAATCATGATCTGGAATCATCAAAACCCTGAGCCCAAGTAAATCTCATCTCTTTGTAAGTTGATTATCTCAGATATCATGTTATAGTGACAAAAAGTTGACTAATACACTGCAAGAGCCATATTAATTTCAGACAAAGTATATTTCAGGAAAAGGAAAATTCTCAGAGATCAACAATGACACTACCTAAAGGGGTCAATTCTTTAAGAAGAAAAAATCTTTAGTGCATAGGCCCCTAACAACCAAGTGTCAAAACATGATTCATAACTGACATAATCTCGGGAGAAATACATAAATCCACTCTTATAGTTGGAAACTTTGCTACTCTTTTTTCAGTAACTGATAAATATATCAGATATAGTTGACCTGGTTGACCTGAACAGTATTGAGGCAGCAACTTTGGTTAGCCTTCAGTCTTATAGGGTTAACAGATATATCAGAAAATTGGGAGTTAAAGACTAGACCAGTCTTCAAAGCTATAAAACTAAGGTAACATACCAGGAGATGGGTGGTTGGTAAGTCGGCTCAGTCTTCAAAGACTATGTGGTCAGAAAAGATATCAAAAAGCCAGAGCCAAGAAAACGAAACCATTAAAATCAAGCCCACTGAGACAAAACCCTGAGGAAGTTTCCCAGATGATAAGGGGCAAATTAGTGCATGCACAGAATAGTCCTTAAAGGAACCTATAGTTACCTTTACTTTATTAACACAGTGAAAATCACACTCTGAGGCAGAGTCAAGATGGTAATGAAGTAGGTGTCACATAAAGAGATATGATGAAAAAGAGCACAGGTGTTCTACAGGTAATGACGTCAAGAGACTGCATCCCTGCCTACCCATCAAAAATGCACACCATGTCCCTTTATTTAAGTCATCCTGGGATTCCAGTCTCCCATGTACTACTTCCCATATGCTTGAGAGCCTTGTTCCCATGCCACTGTGCCTTTACTTAATTCACAAGAACTCATGGAGTTGGTAGCAGTACAATCAACTTGTTCCAAAAGACACTGAAAGAATAGTCCATCCAACAAGTGAAGTATACACATTCTAAAATGAAGTATTTTTTAAATATCCAATTAAGTGAAATAGCAAAGTGAAATAAAAATAGATGGAAAAACTAGAAAAAAGCAATTATTATTCACCAAAATGTGGTTATATCAATAAGTATGTTATATAGAAGTAGAAAAACTAACACAATTAAATGATAGAAATTATCAAAATGAACCAATGAAAAGCAAAATCCAACTATAATCTGCCTAAAAGAAATCCACTTTAAATATAAAACCATAGTTAAGTTCAAAATAAAGGATAAAAATAAGAAGATATACCACACAATAAGGTGAAAGTTGGAGCCACAATATTAAAAAATAAAGTAGATTTCAAAAATAAGTAATATTGGGAAAGAAAAGTGACATTTCCTATCATTTCCTGTTTCTTTTTTACAATAAAGGATTAATTCATTGAGACATAATAATCTTTTCTTATTGGTGCATTGTAATCATACATCTTTTTTTTTTTTTGCGGTACTGGGGATTGAACTCAGGGGCATTCTACCTCTGAGCTATACCCCCAGCCCTATTTTTTTTTTTTTATTCTTTATTTTGAAACCGAGTCTCACTAAGTTGCAGAGTGCCTCACTAGGTAGCTGAGGCTGGCCGCGAACTCGGATCCTCCGGTCTCAGCCTCCCGAATGCTGGGATTACAAGTGTGCGCCACCACGCCCGGCTGTAATCATACATCTTTTTGAGGTACAAGTTGGTAAGGACATGCTTGCATACATCTCTCATTTAATTCTTCCCCAATTCCTGCCCCATTTCTTCCCCCCTCCCTCATTCTCAAGTTCAGTTTAATGATTGACTTTGATATGTTTGTGAAAGTACATCATATGCATCAGGGTGTTTCCCTCCCCCACCATCACTTTCAATTAAATCAATTTCTGTGCTCATCTAAGGTTTCTCCTTCTTGGTCTAGAGTCCCTCTTATGTCCCACTTTTCATGTCAGACTAATCTCACTTAGCCTAATGTTTTCCAGTTCCATCCATTTCCCTGAAAATGACGTGATTTTGTTCTTCTTTATGGCTGAGTAAAATTCCATTGTGTACATATGCCATAATTTTGTAACCCATTCATCTTTTAATGGACATCTTGGCTGGTTCCATATAGTTTGACAATTGGAATTGTGCAGCTATAAACATAGATACACATGCATTGGTCTGATAGTTTGGTTTCCATTGTTTTGGGTAGATAACGCAGAAGCGGTATTGCTGGATCATATGGTAGGTTCATTCCCATTCGTCTGTGCATCCTCCATACTGTTTTCCAAAGTGCTTGCACTAATTTGCAATCCCACCAATAATGTATTAGGGTTCTCAGTTCTCCACACCCTCACCAGCATTTGTTGTTGTTTGTGTTTTTTTGTTGTTGTTGTGTTTTTTTTTAAGTTTTCTGCTGATTTTTTTATAATAATTAGTGCATTGTAATCATACATCTTTGATAGGTACATGCTGATAAAGGCATATAGGCACACATTTCTTATTTAATCACTTCCCCAATTCCCACCCAACTCCCTCACCTTCCCTCCTTCTCAAGTTCAGTTTAGTGATTGACTTTGATATATTTGTGAAAGTACATCATGTGCATTAGGGTGTACCACCCCCCCACCCCCGTCCAACTCCTTCAGTTAAATCAACTTCTTCGCTTTTGAGGGTCTCTCCTTTTTCATCTGGAGACCCTCTTATGCCCCATCTTCTCCCTAGCATTCGCATATTAGGGACAACATACGCTTTTTTACTCTTTGTGATTGGCTAATCTCACTTAACATAATGTTTTCCAGTTGCATACATTTCCCTGAAAATAACATGATTTTGTTCTTCTTTATAGCTGAGTAAAATTCCATTGTGTACATATCCCATAGTTTTGTAATCCATTCATCTGTCGATGGATATCTTGGCTGCTTCCATAGTTTAGCTATTGTGAATTGTGCAGCTATAAACATAGATACACATATGTCGGTCTGATAGTTTGGTTTCCATTCTTTTGGGTAGATACCCAGAAGTGGTATTGCCGGATCATATAGTAGGTTCATTCCCACTTGTCTGAGGATCCTCCATACTGTTTTCCAAAATGGTTGCACTAATTTGCAATCCACCAACAATGTATTAGGGTTCCCACTTCTCCACACCCTCTCCAGCATTTGTTGTTGTTTGTGTTTTTTATGATTGCCATTCTGATTGGAGTTAGGTGAAATCTCAAGGTAGTTTTGATTTGTATCTCGCTGATTGCTAATGCTGTGGAACATTTCCTCATACATTTATTTGCCATTTGTATTTCTTCTTTTGTGAGGTGTCTATTTAGATCATTTGCCCATTTTCTGATTGGGTTATTTGTTTTCTTAGCTGTTAATTTCTTGAGTTCTCTGTATATCCTAGATATTAGACCTCTATTAGAAGAGTAGCTGGCAAAATTTTTCTCCCACTCTGTGGGCTCTCTGTTGAGGTTCTTGATAGTTTCCTTTGCTGCACAGAAGCTCTTCAGTTTAATGCAATCCCATGTATTGATCTTCCTTTGAGTTGCTTGTGCTTTTGAGGTCTTGTTGAGAAAGTTTTTACCTGTGCCTATTTGTTGAAGTGTTGGTCCTATGCCCTCTTCAAGTAGCTGCAAGGTCTCCGGCCTAACTTCCAGGTCTTTGATCCACCTTGAGTTGACTCTTGTGCAGGGTGAGAAAGTGGGGTTTATTTCCATTTTCCTGCTTATAGTTAACCAGTTTTGCCAAGACCATTTGTTAAAGAGGCTATCTTTTTTCCAGTGTATATTTTTGGCTCCTTTGTCAAAAATCAATTGACTGTAAGCACATGGGTCTGTTTCTGAGTCTTCTATTCTGCTCCATTGGTCTATGTGTCTGTGTTTGTGCCAATTCCATATGGTTTTTATTACTGTGGCTTTGTAGTCGAGTTTCAAGTCAGGTATTGTGATGCCTCCTGCATGGTTCTTGTTGCTAAGAACTACTTTGGCTATTCTGGACTTTTTGTTGTTCCAAATGAATTAAAGGACTGATATTTCTATGTCTGTGAGGAGTGACCTTGGTAATTTAATGGGTATCCCATTGTATCTGTATATCACTTTTGGGAGAATGGCCATTTTGATGATATTTATTCTGCCTATCCAAGAGCATGGAAGATCTTTCCATCTTCTAAAGTCTTCTTCGATATCTTTTTTCAACTTTTTATAGCTTTCCTTATAGAGGTCTTTTACTTCCTTGGTTAGGTTTATTCCGAAGTATTTTATTTTTCGAGTTACTATTGTGAGTGGAATTGTTTTCTGGATTTCTTTTTCAGTGGATTTATGGTTGGCATACAGGAAAGCTTCTGATTTTTTAAGATTGATTTTGTATCCAGACACTTTGCTGAATTTTTTGATCAGTTCTATAAGTTTTTCATTTGACTTCTTTGGGTCTTCTAAATATAGTATCACAGACATAATAATCTTAAATTTGAATTTAATTTGAAATCTTTGGAAATATATGAATCAAAAACTGACAAAACTGAAGGAGAAATAGACAAATGTATATATGAATTTGGAGATTTTAACACTCTTCTCTCAGTCACTTATTAATCAATAATAATGAAAACTATACATAAGACTATAAATCAAGTGGACCTAACAATGCTAGAATGTAATACCCAGCAATGATAGCAAAAGAAATTTTCTTTTCAAGGAAAAAAGATACATTCACCAAGACAGAACATATAATAGACCATACAGCAAGTTTCAATATTAGAAAAATTAAAATCAGATTATATTATCTGATCACAGTCCAAGAATACATAGCACATCCAAAAATTTTTAACTGAATGAAAATGAAAATACAGCATAAGGGCATATTTGAGATGGTGAGATACTTCTAAAGATGGGCTTATAAAAAAAATTTATAGCTTTAAGTGCTAATTTAAAAAAAAGAGAGAGAGAGGTCCAGTTCAGTGATGTAAGTTTCTACTATAAAAGGAATAAAATAACAAATTAAACCCAAACTAAGTACAAGGAAGGAAATAATAAAGAGTAAATAAAGCTGGCAGCAGTGGTGTATGACTTCTAGTACTTGGGAGGGTGAGACAGGAGGATCAGAGGTTCAAGGCCAGCCTCAGCAACTTAGCAAAATCCTCCACAAGTTAATGAGAACCTGGCTTCAAATACAAAATAAAAAGGGCTGGGTGTGTAGCTCAGAGGTAGAACATCTCTGCATTCAATCATCAGTAAGCACACACACACACACACACACACACACACACACACACAATCAGTGAAACAGAATGAGCAAACAATAGAGAAATAAATAAAATCAACAGCTGTTTTTTAAAAAATAAAGCAATAAAATCAATAAACCTATAGC
Organism: Graphiurus murinus; assembly: GCA_004027655.1. Taxonomy (NCBI): domain Eukaryota; kingdom Metazoa; phylum Chordata; class Mammalia; order Rodentia; family Gliridae; genus Graphiurus; species Graphiurus murinus. The sequence goes on from PVLC010011333.1 coordinate 46,992, forward strand.
TATATTGATCAAGAAAAAAGAGAAAATACAAATTACAAATATCAAGAATAAATGGGAAAACATCATTTTTTATCTCAAAAATAGCCAATACAAGCAAATTATGAGTAACTATGATAACAAATTTGACAATTTAGACAAAATAGATTAATACTTTGATATAATTGCTAAAAAGAAAAGATTTAGAAGTACTGCCTCATATCTAACAAATAAAAATTTTAACTAACAATCTTCCCATAAGAAAATAACAGGCTCAAGGACTTTATTAGTACATTCTCTCAAACATTCAAAGACCAAATAACATCAACCTTATATGTCCAAATTCTTTGAGAAAGTGAAATACTTCCTAATTGTTGTTTTTTTTTTTTTTTTTTTTTGGTACTAGGGATTGAACTCAGGGGCATTCTACCTCCGACCTATACCCCCAGCCCTATTTTTTATTCTTTATTTTGAAACCGAGTCTCACTAAGTTGCGGAGTGCCTCACTAGGTAGCTGAGGCTGGCCTCGAACCCGGATCCTCCGGTCTCAGCCTCCCGAATGCTGGGATTACAAGCGTGCGCTACCACGCCCGGCTTCCTAATTGTTTTTATAAGACTAATTTTCTTCTGATGCCCAAGCTAGAAAAACAAAAGAAAACTACAAACCAAAACAACAAACCCACCGATCTTTTTAGAAAACCGTGCTGAAATAACTGGATATTCATATGGGAAAAAAA